>JAPMUY010007722.1:47500-52500 GCA_026901105.3 Galaxias olidus | reverse complement strand
CTGGTCACACAGTCAAAATACCTCCTCCCCAGTGGAGACACAGAGAATATAACCCACTGGTCTACACAGTCAAAATACCTCCTCCCCAATGGAGACACAGAGAATAGAACCCACTGGTCTACACAGTCAAAATACCTCCTCCCCAATGGAGACACAGAGAATAGAACCCACTGGTCACACAGTCAAAATACCTCCTCCCCAATGGAGACACAGAGAATAGAACCCACTGGTCACACAGTCAAAATACCTCCTCCCCAGTGGAGACACAGAGAATAGAACCCACTGGTCTACACAGTCAAAATACCTCCTCCCCAGTGGAGACACAGAGAATAGAACCCACTGGTCACACAGTCAAAATACCTCCTCCCCAGTGGAGACACAGAGAACAGAACCCACTGGTCACACAGTCAAAATACCTCCTCCCCAGTGGAGACACAGAGAATAGAACCCACTGGTCTACACAGTCACTTTTTATAATGATAACAGAACACCATATACAGATGTGTGGCGAGCAAGTCTGGTGCAAACTGTCTGCGATGGCATCACCAAGGTGAGTGCTACACGTTGGATATCTACCTGTGAGTCCCCCGCCCCTACAGTCTAAGGCGCTCTGGGGTGTCTACCTGTGAGTCCCCCCCGCCCCTACAGTCTGAAGCACTTTGGGGTGTCTACCTGTGAGTCCCCCGCCCCTACAGTCTAAAGCACTCTGGGGTGTCTACCTGAGTCCCCCCCGCCCCTACAGTCTAAAGTGCTTTGGGGTGTCTACCTGTGGGTCCCCCGCCCCTACAGTCTAAAGCACTTTGGGGTGTCTACCTGAGTCCCCCGCCCCTACAGTCTAAAGCACTTTGGGGTGTCTACCTGAGTCCCCCCCGCCCCTACAGTCTAAAGCGCTTTGGGGTGTCTACCTGAGTCCCCCCCGCCCCTACAGTCTAAAGCGCTTTGGGGTGTCTACCTGAGTCCCCCGCCCCTACAGTCTAAAGCGCTTTGGGGTGTCTACCTGAGTCCCCCCTGCCCCTACAGTCTAAAACACTTTGGGGTGTCTACCTGAGTCCCCCGCCCCTACAGTCTAAAGCACTTTGGGGTGTCTAGAAAAGTGCTCTATCAAGTGTAATCAATTAATATTTTACATTTTTATAAACCGCACATCAGAATCACCATCGGTCACTCCTGCTGTGGGGAATTGTCTATTTACCCAAACTAACCCACCCTCATCCCCTCATCCCCTCTCCCCTCATCCCCTCATCCCCTCATCCCCTCTCAGGTTGGTTTTGACCTGTGGATGCAAAACTAACCCTAACCTCATTGCTCTCTTTCTCTCTCTCTCTCCCTCTCTTTCCCTCTCTCTCCCTCTCAGATTGATTTTGACCTGTGGATGCCAAACTGCCCCCCCCTCCATGGCTCGACCCCCCCCTCCAACCAAAAGCCCGCTGGGCGAGGAAGAGGAGGAGCGGGAGTTTCTCTCCTTCCTCCCCGACGTGAACTCCACCTGCAGCGTCCTCTACACCCTAACTCTGCTGTCCCAGCCTGCAACGGACTACGTAAAACACACACACACACGTACACACACACACACGCGCGTGCGCACACACACACACACACACACGCGTGCGCACACACACACGCACACACATACTCTAACCCTGACTCTGCTGTCACAGCCTGCAGCGGACTACGTAAACACACACACACACACACGCACACACACACACACACACACACACACACACACACACACACACACACAGATTTTCATACCATATAGGATATATTTAATCTCAATGGGATCTTTCCTGGTTAAATAAAGGTTAAATAAATAAATAAACAAATGCCCTTTTGAAATCCTTTTATTCCCTCAGACAACAGTGGTATACACACATACACACTCACACACACACACACGCACACACGCAGTGATGAGTATAATCTTTCATCTGTACACACACATACACACTCACACACACACACACACACACACAGTGATGAGTATAATCTTTCATCTGTACACACACATACACACTCACACACACACACACACACACACACACACACATACTCGAACACACATACACACTCACACACACACACACACACACACAGTGATGAGTATAATCTTTCATCTGTACACACACATAATGTAAGGTGAGAACGTTTCTGTTCTTCTCCTGTTTTCTCATTGACTGATTCTTTTCTCTGGCTGTTTTCTCGTTGACTGATTCTTTTCTGACTGCTGTTTTCTCGTTGACTGATTCTTTTCTGACTTCTGTTTTCTCATTGACTGATTCTTTTCTGACTGCTGTTTTCTCTGACTGATTCTTTTCTGACTGCTGTTTTCTGACTGCTGTTTTCTCTGGCTGATTCTTTTCTGACTGCTGTGTTCTCTGGCTGTCCTCCTCTGCCAGGTTCCTCTGTGTCAGTACCGTGAGACAGTCTTTGGCTACGGTGCGCCCCACAGACTGGTGATGGCAGTGCAGGCCGAGCTCAGGGCCCTTTCTGATGACATCACAGACAGGAACAGGAAGCAAGAATTACCATATAAGTACCTTAACCCCGATTTAATAGAGAACAACCTGGCCATCTGAATATTTAAACCAATCACAGGCGTACGTTCTCCCTCTCTCTCGCTGTCTGTCTCTCACTTGTTCATCCACTGTCTGGTAACATGTTAAACATGGTCTCTTATTCTTTATGATAAAAATAAAAACAAAGTTCATTTGATTGTCTGCTTTGGATTTTGTGTGTTGCTTTAGATAACGAAGCTAAATTGCAGCGTTGGAAGAAGGCATGTGAAAATAGCCTCTGGTATTTTTCTATTAGGGAGGTTTACACAGCCAGAGCAGTGATGGAAACCCAAGGGAACACACACAGCCTTTCATAATTGTATTAGACTTTGATAGACATTTATTAGACCTTGATCCATTTTTGATAAGCTTTTATTAGACTTTGATCCATTTTTGATAGGCTTTTATTAGACTTTGATAGGTTTTTATTTGACTTTGAGACATTTTGATAAGCTTTTATTAGACTTGTATAGACTTAAAAAGCTGCAGAGACAGGACATAACACAGTGCATAGAGACAGCACCTTCCATTCTGACACACAGCAGAGCAGGTAACGACAGCAGCCAGCCAAACTGATCAGAGCAAGCTTAATCCCTATGTGGGTCAGAAGCAGCTTTGACACATCATTACTAAAGTGTAGCCAGGCAAAAAGATCCATATGAAGAAAAACACAAATGTTTACTTACCGCGCACACATTAGGGTCCCTGCTCGAACAGAATGCGATGGCTGTGTTAGTCAAGCTGTCTAGTAGTAGCAATATTAACGTTCCCAAAACACAAATGAAGGAATCTTCACCTTGAGAACTGTTATATGTTGAACTGTGTTATAGTTGATATAATATAGCAGCATAGACATGATAACTATAGGGCCAACATTATATTATTGCTGATATGAAAACAAAGCATGATATGGAAATAAGACATGAACAGGAAAAGGTCTTATAGTCCTATAGTAAAAGTACACGATTATAGGCATGTAAATATGGTCCGATATACCTTTATAATATTACGTGGTTCTTAGTGCAGGGAATAAAGACAATGTCAATATTTTTCACAGGCAAAGGTTAAGAAACTATAATAAGCTATATTCTTTTTGGTGTGATTTTTTCGATTTACCTGGAGATTTTCACGCCATGCCTAAGTACAGACTTGTGTTTGATCAAAAGTTCTGTAAACCATTACAATGAGAAATGCAATAAATAAAATAATAAAGACAATAAATAAACACAACCTGGACAAGAAAAAAGCTTTGTACATTTTCAGAATCCATCTTCAGCTTTACACATGGACATTCACAACAGAACAGAATCCATCTTCTGCGTTACACATGGACATTCACAACAGTTGATTCAATAGAAATATGTTCCTTAGAGATGAAGACACTTTCAAATGCTTATGTACACTGACTTACTGACTCCATCTTCAAGCACATGGACATACACAACAGAACAGAATCCATCTTCTGTGTGTAGAAAACGAGATACACCGCTGAGAGATGCTGTGTGTGTGTGTGTGTGTGTGTGTGTGTGACCTTTAACCTTCCAGGCTCATTACAGAGTCCACTTCACAAAACTTTTCTCAAAGAAACGTAACACTGATGGATAGATCAGATTAAGAAGGACAGTTCAAAGAAACGTAACACTGATGGATAGATCAGATTAAGAAGGAGGACAGTTCAAAGAAACGTAACACTGATGGATAGATCAGATTAAGAAGGAGGACAGTTCAGAGGTCAGATTACTTCTTGAGTGGAGCGATACATTATTCAGCGCTGATCAAATGACAGCGTGTCCTTTCACAAACACCAGACCGTCGGTGTCTCTGTAGAAGCTGCAACACTGAGTCACACCGCAACACTCACAGCATTTCAAAACGGAGGTGTTCACCTTCACTAAGAGGCCATTGTTTTGAACGCAGTGGTAGAATGGCTATTATGGGATGTTTGGCTGAGCAGTGTGAAGACAGAACATCAGAACGGGCACGCCTTCATTCCTCTTTCTACTGTAAACGACGTCCCACTTTCTACCTCTTCTTTCTTTTTCATCATCCCCCTCTTCTCCTCTCCCTGTCCCATCCTTAATCCTCCTTTACTCTTCCTCCCTTCCTCTTTGCTTTGCTCCTCTTCCTCCTCTACTTGATTGACTCCAGCACCAGCACCTTGCACTCCCTCTTGGCGATCTTGTCCAATGAGAGCACAGCTTTCTCCTGAGGGGGCAGGTAAAGGGGCCGGCCTACTGGTGAACCCACAGGTGGTGTGATGGCCCGCCGCTCCATGGCACTGCCCGTCCTGATGCCCACACACACACACACATACACACACACACACACACAGTATAAACACACCTCATGTGCTACCTCATGATGAGTGTGTTACATCACAGCGTGTCGTGTGCTACCTCATGATGTGTGTGTTACATCACAGCGAGTCGTGTGCTACCTCAT
>JAPMUY010007722.1:0-42500 GCA_026901105.3 Galaxias olidus | reverse complement strand
CACACACACACACACACACACACACGCTTAACCAGTCCTTACCATCGGGCGTCCAGACCAGGCGTACAGCCAGGAAGTCTTGCAGGTTGTTAAGCAGAGTGTATTTGACCCGGAAGTGATCTTTGACCCTGACGGTGCTGGGGCAGCTGGCCGTCATCACAAAGCTCGGCACGGCCAATCGGATGCTGGGGAGCCTGAAACAGGAAGTGGATCCAGTTTGAACAAACATATCAAAATAACTTGATTTTAAGTACCTGATTATATCAATTCTGTATTGTTTCTTAAAGTCGTTAACGGTGATGCATCATGGGAAAGGTCAAGGTTCAGGATTATCGTGAAGGACCTGTAGTGTGTGTAGATGCAGCTGGTGAAAGGCATCTTGGGAGTGGACCACCGGAGCACTGCAATGAGGGGAACCTCCAAACCCTGAAGAACACACACAGAGAACACACAATTAAGAAACCCTGAAAAACAAACACAATTAACAAACCCTAAAGAACACACACAGAAAACACACACAATGAACACACACAGGGACACACACAATTAACAAACACAAAAAACACACACAATTAACACACAAAGAGAACAGACACAGAGAACACACACAATTAACACACAAAGAGAACAGACACAGAGAACACACAAAGAGAACAGACACAGAGAACACACAAAGAGAACAGACACAGAGAACCCAACCAAGATACAGAGGGTATCATATCCACGATACAATCACATCCATTTGTCTACAACTATCTTACTTAAATATAAACTATCTTACTTAAATATAAAGTATCTTACTTAAATATAAACTATCTTACTTAAATATAAAGTATCTTACAACTATCTTACTTAAATATAAAGTATCTTACAACTATCTTACTTAAATATAAAGTATCTTACTTAAATATAAAGTATCTTACTTAAATATAAAGCATCTTATTTGGATGAATGAAAATAAAATAAAAGTTTAAAAAATTACTCTTT
The DNA here is from genome assembly GCA_026901105.3 of Galaxias olidus. NCBI lineage: Eukaryota > Metazoa > Chordata > Actinopteri > Galaxiiformes > Galaxiidae > Galaxias > Galaxias olidus. The sequence continues at coordinate 41,513 of JAPMUY010007722.1, read as the reverse complement.
AAACACACACACACACACACACACACACACACACGCACACACACGCACAACAAACACTCACACACACACACACACACACACACACACACACACGTACACACAGACCTCTCTGGAGTGCTCCTGGGGCATGTCATTGAGCTGCAGCTTGAACAGGAAGTCCTGTTCCTCCAGAGCGCTGAGCATGCTGGGAAAGGTGCAGGCCACACTCTCCATCCAGCAGAAGGACGCCATAGCAACCTCTCCTGATTGGTGGCTGGAGGAATAAGCGAAGAAGTCCTTATTTGGGTACAGTCAACTAATAATAATAATAATTCATTTTATTTCTATAGCGCTTTTCTAAAACCCAAAGTCGCTTCACAGCATCAACATAGATAACATGACACAAATAAACAATTAGACAGAAATAGTTAAACAGACAGACAGCAAGAACAGTTCTAACTATATGTAAGCAAAAGGATAGTATCAGTAAAAGAAAGGGACCGGATTCTAAACAGAGTTAACTTGGGTATGCCAGGGTGAAAAGATATGTTTTAAGATGGGTTTGAAAGATTGCGTACCAAGATTGCCAAGATTGCGTACTAAAGGTGAGGGGGAGACTGTAAGACCATCAATGGAGATTGAGATATTGCCAACTTTAGTTAGGGTGTGTTTGGTGCCAATTAAGAGGAGTTCCGTTTTATTGCTGTTCAGTTTGAGATAGTTTTCCTGCATCCAGTGGTTGATTGTAGATAAGCGGGGTGGAGGATTATCGAGTGAAGTTGTGCTGATGTAGATCTGTGTGTCATCAGCATAGCAGTGGAAATTGAAGTTAAAATGTCTGATAATTTGACCAAGAGGAAGGATATAGATTATGAACAGGAGGGGCCCCAGGACTGAGCCTGTTCTGAACTGTCATCAAAAACACACAATAATTAATTAATTAATCAATCAATCAATCAATCAATCAATCAATCAACCAATTAATTAATTAATTTATCAATCAATCAATCCCTGTAAATAAATACGTAATTAATAACACCCCTGTAGTAATAAATAAATATATTAATAATAATACCGCAGTAGTAATAACTAAAATAATTAAATACAAATAATAATACCCTTGTAGTAATACATAATAACACCCTGTAGTAATAAATAAATACATAAATAATAACACCCTGTAGTAATAAATAAATACATAAATAATAACACCCTGTAGTAATAAATAAATAAATATATAAATAATAACACCCTGTAGTAATAAATAAATAAATATATAAATAATAACACCCTGTAGTAATAAATAAATATATATAAATAATAACACCCTGTCGTAATAAATAGATAAATATATAAATAATAACACCCTGTACTAATAAATAAATAAATAGATAAATAATAACACCCTGTACTAATAAATAAATAAATATATAAATAATAACACCCTGTACTAATAAATAAATAAATATATAAATAATAACACCCTGTACTAATAAATAAATAAATAAAGACATAAATATTAACTGATAGACTGGCGACCTGTCCAGGGTGTACCCCGCCTCTCGCCCTGTGTCCGCTGGGATAGGCTCCAGCCCCCCCCGTGACCCTGGACAGGATAAGCGGTAAAGTTAATGGATGGATAAATATTAACAGGCGTCTCACCACACGTTGTCGACCAGCAGAACGGAGCCGTCAGGCATCATGGGAAGGTAGGAGGAGTTAAAGTTTGGGAGAATCCTGACGTCTCTCACACTCACCTCCTCCTGAGAACACTCGTTAGACACTGAGGAGAGACAGAGAGAGGAGGGGGTAAGACCTCCTGAGAACACTCGTTAGACACTGAGGAGAGACGGGGGGGCGGCGGGTAGAGACAGTATACAGTATCATCATCATCATCATCATCATGGATGTCAGCAGGTAGAGCTCTGCTGTAGTTAGAGTTAGAGACATCCCCATCTAAGTACCTATAAGGACAGTGAGGTGTGGGTTAGGGTAAGGGTGTAAGTACCTATAAGGACAGTGAGGTGTGGGTTAGGGTAAGGGTGTAATATACCTATAAGGACAGTGAGGTGTGGGTTAGGGTAAGGGTGTAATATACCTATAAGGACAGTGAGGTGTGGGTTAGGGTAAGGGTGTAATATACCTATAAGGACAGTGAGGTGTGGGTTAGGGTAAGGGTGTAATATACCTATAAGGACAGTGAGAGTGTGGGTTAGGGAAGGGTGTAATGTACCTATAAGGACAGTGAGGTGTGGGTTAGGGTAATATACCTATGGGTGTAAAGGTGTGGGTTAGGGTAAGGGTGTAATATACCTATCAGGACAGTGAGGTGTCATTATACCTATGAGGACAGTGAGGTGTGGGTTAGGGTAAGGGTGTAATATAATATTTCATATATGTAATATACCTATGAGGACAGTGAGGTGTGGGTTAGGGTAAGGGTGTAATATACCTATAAGGACAGAGAGGTGTGGGTTAGGGTAAGGGTGTAATATACCTATAAGGACAGAGAGGTGTGGGTTAGGGTAAGGGTGTAATATACCTATGAGGACAGTGAGGTGTGGGTTAGGGTAAGGGTGTAATATACCTATCAGAGGACAGTGAGGTGTGGGTTAGGGTAAGGGTGTAATATACCTATATGAGGTGTGGGTTAGGGTATGTAATATACCTATCAGGACAGTGAGGTGTGGGTTAGGGTAAGGGTAATGTAACAGTGAGGTGTGGGTTTGGGTAAGGGTGTAATGTACCTATCAGGACAGTGAGGTGTGGGTTAGGGTAAGGGTGTAATATACCTATAAGGACAGTGAGGTGTGGGTTAGGGTAAGGGTGTAATATAATATTTCATATATGTAATATACCTTTGAGGACAGTGAGGTGTGGGTTAGGGTAAGGGTGTAATATACAGTGAGGTGTGGGTTAGGGTAAGGGTGTAATATAATATTTCATATATGTAATATACCTTTGAGGACAGTGAGGTGTGGGTTAGGGTAAGGGTGTAATATAATCAGGACAGTGAGGTGTGGGTTATAAGGGTGTAATATACCTATCAGGACAGTGAGGTATGTAATATACCTATCAGGACAGTGAGGTGTGGGTTAGGGTAAGGGTGTAATATACCTATCAGGACAGTGAGGTGTGGGTTAGGGTAAGGGTGTAATATACCTATCAGGACAGTGAGGTGTGGGTTAGGGTAAGGGTGTAATATACCTATCAGGACAGTGAGGTGTGGGTTAGGGTAAGGGTGTAATGTACCTATCAGGACAGTGAGGTGTGGGTTAGGGAAAGGGTGTAATATACCTATCAGGACAGTGAGGTGTGGGTTAGGGAAAGGGTGTAATATACCTATCAGGACAGTGAGGTGTGGGTTAGGGAAAGGGTGTAATATAATATAATATAATGTAATATACCTATCAGGACAGTGAGGTGTGGGTTAGGGTAAGGGTGTAATATAATATTTCATATATGTAATATACCTTTGAGGACAAAGAGGGGTGGTAAGGGTATAATATAATATAATATAATGTAATATAATATTTAATATATGTAATATACCTTTGAGGACAAAGAGGTGTGGGTTAGGGTAAGGGTATAATATAATATACTATAATGTAATATAATATTTCATATACAGTATGTAATATACCTTTGAGGACAGAGAGGTGTGGGTTAGGGTAAGGGTATAATATAATATAATATAATGTAATATAATATTTCATATATGTCATATACCTTTGAGGACAGTGAGGTGTCTCCCTGCCACGGTCATCTGTTTGGAGCGGAGAGTAGGAGGAGGCAGGACTGTCAGGGTGGTGCTCACTGAGGGGGGAGAGAAGGGGGAGAGAGGGGCAGGGAGGGGGAGAGAAGGGAGAGGAGGGGGGGGAGTAGCACGGTGGCCTGTTAGGGTCAAACTAACGGCTCAGTTATAAAGTTAAAGGTCTGTATAAGAAAAGAGCCATTTTGGTATAAATAAATAGAAAGCGAATGTTTATGTAAGAAAGTGTTTGATAATGAATGTGAACGTGTTATTATCAATGCACTGTGTGTGTGTGTGTGTGTGTGTGTGTCTGTGTGTGCGTGTGTGTGTGTGTGTGTGTGTGTGTGTGTGTGTGTGTGTGCGTGTGTGCGTGTGTGTGTGTGTGTGTGTGTGTGTGTGCGTGTGCGTGCGTGTGGGTGTGTGTTGGGGCGTGTGCGTGTTCGTGTGTGTGTGTGCGTGCGTGCGTGCGTGCGTGTGTGTGTGTGTGTCCTACCCTGTGCCTTGAAGGTGTTCAGGTCATGGCGGAAAGTGTCAGTTGGGATTCTCTGCTGTAAAATACTGAGGTAGCCATGTTCCTCAACCTCCGGTTTCTCGGCCTCCTTCTTCCAAACTGTCACCATCACCTGAAAACACACACACACACACACACACACACACACACACACACACACACAGACACACACAACCCGCAAATCACACATCATGGAAGTATATCCTGCAATCCTACAATGTGTTACACTGAGCAAACTGAAGCACTAAACACAATCAGGCTTGTAGTTTCATAAAGAGTCTTGAGAGTTGCCGGTTCGATTCCAGCATGAAAGGCTTTCCCATCAGTTGCACAGTGACAACATGGGGTACACGTCAAACAGATATTTCTCTGCTTTTCAAAATAAAACTTTGGAGGATGATACACAGAATTATCACTGACGTCACAGTTTAATGATCTAGTCTGGTCTGTACATGGAATTCATTGGAAAGAGTTGGTGGAAGTTGTTGTGTTTACAGAGATGGTATGCAGGGAAGGATGTGACATCATGATATCAGGCCCCATTCAAACTCATCCAGGCAGGAGCCAGTATTAAAACTATCCTCATTTGAGAGTGGGTTAGTAAAAGAGTTGGAGACATGTTATTACAGGAGGGAAGGACTGACATCAGACCAGGCACCATTCAAACTCACCCAGCAGCCAATGTACACTATCGACAGCCTGAGCTCACATCGGACAGGTTGGTCACTAAGGCATGCAGGTAGCCGTTGACCTCTGACCTTTCGCCACTCACCTTGACCTTTAGAGTGTTGACGGGTAGCTTGTCCAGTGACACGGTCAGAGGGAAGATGACCTCATCGGTCAGCACCACTGGCTCATCCAACGGAGACTGAGGAAAGAGATGGAAGGAGGGAGAGAAGGATATGAGGAGGAGAAAAAAAGGAAAAAGGCGGGAAAGAAGGAGAGATGGGGGAGACGTAGAGAGGTAGAATGGACGAATGAGATGAAAAAAATGTATTATTATCTATGCTCTGATTCTTGACAAGTTAAGGTTGGAAAATATCACATAAACATCTCAACATGAACTATCACTTTTAGCTATTAATTGTATTCAATTGTATTGATATTATGTAGGGAAAGCTTAAAGTCATAATGGTCAGAACAACTTATACGTTTTTGGATATTGCTGATGAAGGTCTAGTGATGTCTGGACTTTTTTTGTCGTCGTTCATTCACTATCGCCCTAAGCATTTAGCAACCAACCTAACTAGTTGATTAAATCTAAAGTTTAGAATATTTAGTCTATCATAAACCCATACCTGAAGCGGGGCTTTGCGAAACTCTCTGGCACCAGTCCCCGTAGTGTTGTGAATGAGAAGCGGCTTGCAGTCTCTAAAGCTCCGGCATCGAGCATCCGTCCTGCCTGTGACAGCCGCAGCCGTGCAGTCATCCTCGGCCTCGTCAGTGCCTTCGTCCCCGCTGCTCTGATAGTCATAGTGATGATGGTATGATTTGTGTCTGCTTTCCCCAGAGCTAACGCTGGCTACCGCACACAAGGAGCCGGCTAACTCCCTCCATGCCCGGCCGCTTGAAGTCTCTGAGCCGAACCCCGTCGAGCGTTCCCCTACCCCCATACTTCCCACACCCGGCCCAGTGGGCGTCCCTCCGCTCGAGGCATCTCTGCACCGCAGCACGAGGAGAAAACGCACTGTTTCGCCCAAGTAAAGGTGGCTGCGTCGGGGTAGTGTTCGGTACCGGGCTGGGTCGGAGAGGTCGGAAATAGGCACCGCGGGGAAATACATGAAATATTCGCATTGGGACTCCATCATCAGAGACCTCCCCGCAAAACAACACAAGCCAATAATTTAAGCGAAATTTCACACGTTCGCAATATAAGCTTCATTAGACATTGCGTTCTCACTACATGTGCATTTTAGCCTACATTATAAACATTGCCCGGTGAAGGTTATTTTAACTCCTAGCAAGGCTGCATAGCGCCAGAGTATAGCCCATAGCCCACATAAATGCGGAGTCAGGCAGCAAATATATCGAGAGGGATGTAGAAGTCAATAAGCTAAGCGTTAGTGGGTTATTCTAACCTATTCTATTCTTATAGGCTAATATTATATTTTAGCGTACAAATGGCCATTTTGCAATTATTGGCTTTTTTACCCAGCTAAGCATGATAAACATTCTATTTTCCATTTGTTTAGAAGACTATAGCTTTGCAAGGGGATGTGGCTGTGTTTCTGCTATCAGAGATATGGGTTGGAGCTCAAAATAAGTAAAAATATACGCGATTCAATAAATGAGGTGTCATTATTAATCATGCTTCGAGTTGGAGTCAGAGAGCATGCGCATTGCATGAATTGGCTCACGAGGCAATTTTACACCGCACACCTGTTTGTGAAAGGAGGACACACATGTCATGTGCAACATTTTTGACAATGCGATGCTGAAAGAGAGGCCCAGAAAGAGCGCGCATGTTAGTCTGGTCCCCAGACTACGGAAAGTGGTCCTCGACCAAACTTTGTGGTGCGTGTATTATTAACTCAATTGTTGTTGTAGGCTATGCAATTTCTAAATCGCAAATGTTGGCTAGTGGTCTTTTTTTGGAAGTGTTAGCTAGCCATGTGTCAGAAAATGCCAGCCAGAGATCGTGTGGGTCTGCGCCGGCAGTAACACCACTAGACTATAATAAAGACCATTAACTATTTAACAATATTTAATTAGTTAATAATATAGTATAGGAGCTTATGTAAGCATAACATAATAAAGGAACGTTAACAAGTTTTTGCCAAGCGCTCAACATAGCACATGTGCTTAAATGCCAAGCTTGCTAATTTGAGCTAGTCGACCTAGCTAGCTAGAATATGGTCAAGGCCACACTGAATTGCAGAGAAAGTGAACCACAAGTAAGAATTTACTTTGTTATAGGTCAGTTAGCTAGTGCCTCGTCTTAGTTGTAGGCACATTCCAGTGTATTTGTTATACATTTTAATTTAAAAGACGGTGTCATTTGACATGCTAGCAGTAGCAGGTGTCTGAATCACAAAAAACGTGCTGGGTGCCATGTATGTGTAGTTAGACTGCTGCAGTGGGAGCCTTGGGACATTTTTATAACTAGATGGCCTACTGTTCGAACATACAACTGATATGCTTGCTTAGTAAGTTTTTCTTGCTGTGATTAATTTGATAAGACTAGGGCTGCCAGTTATGCAATCCGGACAAAACCAGTAGGCTAGACAACTCCAACCGCTACAATGCTGTCTTAACGGGACACAATTCACGCAGCAGCGACTAAAATCGCGCTGTGTAGGGTTTTGAAACTGTTTGAATCACCACAAATATAACGTTTTTGTTGGTCTGAGCCTATTCAGTAATTCAAATGTAAACCTGGTTTCACAACATATACGTGTCAACATCGATACAGCTGTTGCTAATTCACATTTAGCTTTCAAAGTGTGCAGGTTTTGTTCTTGCATGAACAAATCCTTAAATTTAAGCAGTTTGATAAAAAAATGTATGCTTTATTTAATATCAAACCACTGATGTACTGATTTAAGCATTTATTCTTAAATCATGGACAATTCAATCTTTCCATATACTTACTGTTAATAACATCATATTGTAATTTCAAAACTCGCCTCTGCGTGGTGCTCGACGCTGAACTTTGTTCGAAATGCTTTATTTTGGTAGAAAACGTGCACCGATTTTGCCGCGCACCAAGTCTTGAAGTCTTCTTGCCTACCTGTTCCCATACTTTTTCACGGTCAAACTTCGATTCATTTTGAAGTACACCCCTGTACCTACATGACCTTAAGTGGAATAAGCAATCAGTCAACAAATAGTTATTTAAAATACGTGCTATATACTTTACTTGTGTTGCTACTAACTTAAGTTTAATCCGTCGGTCGAGGCCTTTCATCTCTGAGTAGTCCAAGGCCTTTGAAAGATTCTCAGAAAAAAAAAAAATCGATCCTAGGCAGAAGAAGAACTGCTCCCTCAAAGTTTTCCGTGCCTTCACTTCTTCAGGACAGCTCAAACAAACGCCATTCTCCACTATACTAGTATTTGAGTTGCTACTAACTTAAATTAAATTCGTCGGTCGGGGCCTTTCAACTCTGAGTAGTCCAAGGCCTTTGAAAGATTCTCAGAATTTAAAAAAAAAAATCGATCCTAGGCAGAGGAAGAACTGCTCACTCAAAGTTTTCCGTGCCTTCACTTCTCCAGGACAGCGGTAAAACACGTAATTTTCCACTATAGCTTGCTAGATAGTTTGTTTTGATTTAGAAATCAGTCGCGTGATTTGGAATCCATAAAGCAAGACTTATTTTCATTGTTTTATGTAAGCTTATGGTAATGTCAGTCAGTTTGGCTACTATTACATAGGCCTATAACACATTGAATTTTAACTTTAGCTATGCTGATTGATTGTGAATGTAAGTGATGCTCATCGGTAACGTTATCTGTACCAAGATAAAAGGCGACCTAGTTGTTGCATTCTTGAGCGGGGTAATTTTAAGTAGGCCTATCAAGGCAGTTAAGAATATATTAATGATCAGTGTGGAAATAAATATCCTCAAGTTAGCAAGAATGTGACAGCTGGTGATAAGGTTGCAACAATAAGGTGCTGTTTGAATAGCCTTGAGTCCTGTACTAATTGTCACATGAGAGAACATGATCGGTCGTTATCTAGAAGAGAACACTCAAGCCATTGTAACTGAAGAGCAGGTCCTACAGGGGAGTGAGACATACCATACGTCACACGAAATGCAGCTGGGGGGGGCGAATAGAGTACAAGAGAGGGAGAGAGAGAGTAAGAACTTTAGAATCTATTCTGCAGCGGCCGCTCTGATACATTCCCAGATATTTACCATTAGGGTTTCATATCTGCAAAATAAGGTAATTATTCAGCTTCTGTGTGTGTTTACTAATATATCATAGCATTAGACAAATGTTGATTAATTATTGGTAATTAACATAATAAAGTAATCATTGTTTTTATATTATCCCATTTTGTGTCTGAGTGATCTTCCTTGCCATCAACGAAGTCGGAAAGGTTACCTGCGGAGAACCACCCTTCTCCATTGCGGCTAAAAACCTTAACATCAGCGGATATGAAAAACTTCATATTTAAAATACTTCTGCTTATGAAGAACTATGCGTGATAAGAGATTGAGGTAGCATATCAATTGCCGTGAGAAAATCGTGACCTTTCCTTTCATCTTTTGTTTTCCTCTATGTCCACCGGAAGCGTTGGTTTCCTTAAAGATCGCGTTGAGTGGCATGATCAGTTGTGACCACGGATGCGTGCCTGAAAAATCAGTGCATTAAGAAAACAAGAAAACCTATTTATTAGTCAGATGGTTTATTGCCTTAAGGTTTGCAGAGTAGACTGCAGAAATTAGCAGATTGGCTACTCGCAGACAGCTAAAAATACAAGATCAATACAATACAAGACCATCATCGTAATGATAAATGAAATATAGGCTATAATGTAGGAGTTTGTTGGGCAGAGAGCTTTGACTTTTGCAAGATCGATTGGGTGAGAGCTGTGGGGGGAGGCAGGGAAAACGATAGTATTTCAATGAGAGAATATGCCTGTTTATTACCACTTTATAGGCTAAATAAGCAGATATGTACAAATAATACTGAGCAATGATCTTGCAATGGGACCTACATTTTACTGAGATGTTTTGAAATGTGTTTTCGACCCGGTGATTATCTGGCACTGATTAAGAGTGTACAAACGAAATTGCATGCAGTACCATGGCAAACTGTCGTTCGAAGCCTAGAATTGTTGTTGACTAGGGCCGCGTCATAAAAAAGCTTTGTTTGACACGTTCGCGGTTTTCAGCATACACATTTATTATTTTAGCCTTAATTTAGGTAAACGACCATATAACTGTAAAGGCAGTTAGTTTTTCAAAGTATCTGTAGCAACATATACATTGTTTTTCCCAGACAAAGAAGTAAACTAATGTCAAAGTTGGCCATAGGAGGTTTGAGCTCTTAGAAGACACTGCTTGGCTACACCAAAGTATCAACTCGGTAAAATGAAAAACGTTTTTTCGACACTAAAACTGTCACTTTTAGATCAACTGAAAATTTATGAATTTGTTTTTATTAATAAACGTTTAGTAAGTAACACGAATTTGGAGCATTCACTGTTTAATCACTTGATTTAAAAAAAAAAATGAAAACACGTTTGTCCTGTCTAAAACCAGACAGCGTGCATTGCATGTGCCAATTGTGAATTTAAAACTGGCCAGTTTAAAAACATTAAACAAAAGTCTGGTTAACTGAACCAAAACTACAGTGCTGCTAACAAATTAATTTAAATATTTTGGATTTGGATGATGGCTTTAAAACTAAAATAGATTTGCTTCATATTTTAGCCTACTATAATTGAATATTTATGGTATCCTAGAATGAATGTCCAGGGATTCCTCAGTATAAAAATGTTGCTCAATTCCTGTTCACAATCACTGTGATAGTTATTTCTCGTTTGCAAACTGGTGCGCAGTCTCTAGGCTATCAGGCCCACTTTGAGTGATCCTTGTGTCAAAATTGGTTTACATAGCCTCGCGCATCATGAGGAATGTTATTTGCTTCTTAACATGTTAATCAACCGGACCAGGCCTGTACAAAAGTTTTGAAAACCAAATATTGTTGTAGCCACCACAAATGTTACATAGTTTAGAACTAGAATACATTTCTTTACCTTCAACTTTTCAGGGCATTGCTAAATAAAAAAATTAAGTTTCTGGTATTATGATTCCTTCAGTTTGCTAATGCTACCTAGTTTAGGTAACGTTGGCTGGAACATTATTTCACTTAATTAATAAAAATTTGTTGGCCATGAACATCAACAGAGAATACATTGCAAATGTTTATTTAAACTGTAAAATCTATCTAACCTAACATTAGGTAGTAAAATAAAATAAAAAATCTTGCTCTCCAATAACGTATGCTAATCTTACCTTTGCCCTGTTTGTCATTCTGTCTGCTTGACCTGAGTGAGGAGAAAATGTATGGGCTGTCGTTTATTTGGTTGTCATGACTTCAGGATTGATCGACGTCCTGTCACTGTTCCGGTTTACTGCCATGGAACCTTTTATTCTTATCATCAATAAACATTGTATTTAAATTGTTATTTAGATATACAAGCATCAAATAAGATTTCGCTGCTGTCCAACGGTGGCTGCCTGAATGGCCGGTTCCTGGTCCCTGGTCAGTCGCATTGAGGCAAGAATTGCCTCAAGCCCCTGACCCCCATGCATTTTTGCCAGCTCCGGCATGGTAATTAGAGCCTGATGTGAAGGCTGGTACTCTGGCTCGGGGGACAACAACCATGCCATGCCACACTGTGTGCCCCTAAGTGCAGACCTGAACCAGTTGACATCTTCAGTGGGGGTTGTATGTTGTTTCACACTTGGGGAACAGCTCAGACACCTGCTGGATGACCTTTGAAGTACTAGGCTTCATCCACTGGCACTCCAACTCTGTTGGGCTTATCTCCCACATCGCAATAATGGCCAACGCTGCAGCGTGGCTGCACTTAAACTCGCCCCGTGCACAATCACATGTTGAGCTCATTATTGCGCCGTCATCTCCGATGCAGATCTGTAAAAATAAAGTACCATTTGTTAGCGTGCTATAATTGATTAAATGAGCCGCAAGCCAAGGATTGGCAGGATTTATGTACCAATTGTGTTTGCAATGTTTGTTTAAAGTATCAGAGCTTTCCAGGTGTTTTTGGGAAAACAAAACAGTCTAACTTAGGACAAGTCATTTGCTCCCGTCTGCCTCGCACATCCCACAGCACAACAACAAGATCTATATTTTTGTCGTATATTATATAATATTAACCACATCAACAACAGCTGAAAGAACAGATGTGTATGTCTGAACAGCTCACTTACAAGAAACGATGCACCCTTGCCTTGGTGAAAAGCCTTCACGGATATTATCAAGTGTTATTATTTTTATTTTTATTTAAAACAAGTAAATAGCTACTTAAATGGATTTGTACACTGTTCTGCGGTCTATTTCAACATAAAATTTTACGATTTATACTGATCTCCGTTAGCTCGCAAGTTCGCTAATGTTACTCCTTTAATACTTACCAAAACCTTGTAGAGCTGGTCCCGCATGCTAGCTCTTATGGAACCGACCAACTCTCCTTTAGCATAGCAGCTCTCAACATGCCCAGACTTAAAATGATTTTCACCTCTTTTCTGAAAGAAAGAGGTGAAAGCTGTTAAAGTAACCACCATGTTGGTGACGTAAACTGTGCCAGATGAGAGATGTAGTTCATCGAGAAGGTTCACACAAAACGTTACTTTAATGTTTTACGATAAACTGCGACTTTTTTGACGCGCAAAATAATCTTTTAAATTGACAAACATCATATGCGTTATTCATGGCACAATTCAAACGGGATCAAAAGATAAGTTATCGCTCGCCGTTGACTACCATACATATTTTTTTCCGACCAAGTGAGGGAGAGCAAACAGCCGTTTGTTTGACTTCAGTCGAGCAAACTACGCAGAGTCGTGTAATTGCGACTTCATTACATTTCATAAAATTGTAGTGGCGGCAAGCTGCAAAATGTACATAGCGGAAACTTCACTTTCCCCTCCCCAAGACAATGCGCGTGTGTGATACAGCGACTCACCTTAACTTCAAAGAAAGACTGTCGGTGTCAGCATCATCAGTGTCAAGTTTTTCTGAGGTAAGTTAGCTCCAAATTCGATAATAAAAACACCACACTAAGCAGTTTGTGTATTGGATGCCTACGAAATAATGTATTACCCTATTTAATGTGTTAAAGTTAATGTTACACATCTTTTTTTAACTTACGAGGAGGTGTAGTTGGAATAGGTAGCTAGTATTAACCTCGACACCGAGTCAGACTGGCTAGCTAGTATCCTCGACACCAAACTGAACGCTCAATGCACGGTGAAGTATCGATACGTTAACTAGCTAGAGCATATCTAACTGTAAATAATAGGCGTATGTAAGTACTAACCGCTGTAGACATGATTTGGGCATGAATTTAATTTACCAATGAATATATGTTGATGTCATTTTTGTATGCCTATTTCTTCCACTTAAAGTGAATCAATTTGCAGGGGTGTGATATATGCTAATATTATACTTCTTACTGAATTTGGTTCTGTATTTTGTTTTCCCTGTGAGCTAGACTTTTCCGCAATGAGCAGGGTATTATGTTTATGCAAGTTTTTTTCTATTTCAGGTTATAACTGACCTGAGAAATGCATTTAAAGGGGAGTGCCTGGCTGGATGCCTCAGAATTACAATAAGCTGACCAGTCCCTGAAGCATACCAAAACAGGCAGGCGTTTGTTGTTTTTTTCTAAAGCCAGGAGAATTGCGTACATTGCACACCAAAAGGGGTGTTGTATGGCAAATCACCGCTCACCATTAATTTTCAATGGAGGGGCATGCTGGGAAGGCGGCCATCATCTTGAGACTGGTGGCAAAGCGAGCCGGAGCGAAAGAGCGGTTGGAAAGGTCACCAAAAGTAAACATTTTCTCAACTTTATGCAAATTCCAAGCGAAGTTCACTAGGCGTTAACCTATCAGATTAATACATTGATTTCCTTCATTATTGATTGAGTTGTTTAAAAGTGGTCAAAACGCAATCTGTTGCTTTTTGGCAACTCAGTAATTTCACATCAGCTACACAGGGCTCACATATTGGTGTCTGTCATTTATTTATCTTTCGGTTTAGGCTCTTTAACTGGTAAATAAGAAATGTATAGGCCTATATATTTCTTAGTTTTCTGAAGCTGAGATGATCACTAGATTATTACTAACCTTTGAATTACTTTGAGTATTTTTTGTTAGTACAGTACTTTTTTTTCGGAAGTCCCATGATTTCTAATAGGTCAGTCCTCGTTAGTATAGTGGTGAGTATCCCCGCCTGCCACGCGGGGGCCAGTCGCGGATAGCTGTAACAAACTTTTGTGTCCTCAAATGACCTATTTTTTGGCTTTTGGGAGACACGGTTCGAATCCAGCCAGGATTCATCCAAATATTTTTTTTTTTTAATGAATTTTGAATTTTGCATCTCTCACACCCCCGCACCGGGAATTTTGAATACATTTTTTTATGTAATTTATTATTCTATATAATCATATAGTCAGCCTAAATATATATATTTTCTTATCAGCAACATAGCCTATTAGTTTAGACATTATATATCATACTATATATAATAATTATATTATATAAATATATATAATGCACCAACCAGTGTGTCAAAGTCTTCAGAATATCTTGTGTGTATGATAAATGTTTAAGGATGATTTGTCATTAAAAACAAATAATTCAAAGAGCCAGAAACCATTGCTTGAAGCTGTTTTAACGTTAAAATGTTAATAGTTTATAACCGTTAAACGTAATATTTGACTCCAGAGCGTTTATTGGCAGAAGCATACAATTTGACTTCGATTCCCGGCCAACGCAAACTTTTAGTTTCAATTTGTTGTTAAAGTCTTATTGTAAAAAAATACAACTTGTTTCATATCTCAAGAGTTGATTAATACTAGAAGAACTGAAGCCTTTCACATAACGTTAAAATACAATCTGTGAGCAACTGCATCCAAACTGTAAAATATGGTCTGGTGTTTTAAGTTTCAACTTTTATTTGTCAAACAAACAAAAGTTATATGAATATGGGTGTTTCACATTGGTCTTTGTGTATGTATGTGAGGGGGCGGGGGCAGGTGGTCTTCTCATTTAGGATCCGGGTGGCTTGAGGGTAAATGATCTACCTGAACCTCTTAGTGCTGGCCTGAAGATCATCAACCACAGGAAGGAGAAACGTATCTTTAATTATTATTATATATGATATTATATAAGATATTATATGTTATGTATATATTATATTATATATATATATATATATATAATAAGCTCATGGTATGTTTAGATGAGGGTCTTATAGTGGCTTAAAAGTTATCCTCGATCCAGGCCAGTCTGTGTGTGGTATAGTGGTGAGCATAGGTTAAGGATGACCCGGGTTCTTCTGTCCAACGTAAACTTGTTTTCTTGGAAACTTCATTTGGAAATGTTTGAGTTTATACTGTACCTTTTTAATGTACGTGACTAATTGAGTAAACCTCAGTTAACTTGTAGCTTAATAATTTGACTTAAATCAAGAGATTTTCTTTTCAGTGATAAGCAGACTTGTTACCATAGAGAATGAATGGGTAGTAAAAGTAATTGAAAGGTTGGTCGTAGAGTATGTTTTATTAGTACAGTATTTTTTTTTCGGAAGTCCGATTTATTCTGACAGGCCAATCCTCGTTAGTATAGTGGTGAGTATCCCCGCCTGTCACGCGGGAGACCGGGGTTCAATTCCCCGACGGGGAGGACTAGAGCTTTTCCTTTAACTCCCTTTTTCCTCGGACTGGGATCCAGATGGGCACTCTAGCGCCCTCCCCCCAGGATGTGATTGAGCTGCAAGGTTCCCCCATATCTGTGTATTAGTCAATTTTCCAGCTCCAAGTCACAGAAGCTGCCCCTTAGGGGTGTGAACCTGCTGGATCCTCCAGGTCTTCGGCATTGTTGTCTTGAAGAGGAATACATTGTTTGGGTCTTTCTGCAGTGTTCCGGGTGTGCAGCTTGGTGCGGTTTGGAGGCACAATACAACACAAGGTGTCTTTGAGCCTCGGCAGGTCTTCCTGGTCGACCACAAGGAAGGCAGCAGACAGGAACTGGCAGAAGGAGCTGTATAGTGAATGATGCTCAGACACACACTCTGCAGAAACGCCTCATGCAGTGGAACAGGTTTCACTTTTGTCAGGGTTGAATTTTGACCTTGAGGCACAAGTGTTTGGACATGGTCATCTCTCCTCGTATGTAAGGAAGGCAGGCAGGATGTTAGTGAAGCGCTGCGGAACTTTGTCCAACCACTGAGGGTTATCAGCAAACCAGTGCTTCTCGCTGGTCTTACAGGAGAGACGAAATGCAAACAGGCAGTACTGGCCGGCCATGCCAACAATCCCACAAGGCCTCCCCACCCCTGAGGATGCTATCATTGGCTGCAGACAACCGTGGAGACACGGGAGCACATAGTTGTTTCGTACTCATTCCATGATGTCATTTTCCGGCTTCCAGATGAAGAAAGGATAGAGCTGGAAATATTTTGGGAGACTCCAGGTCTGACACGGTATCAATGAGCTCAGGCTGAGGTGGGTAACGCCACAAAGAGAGCATCTTCATCAGATGACGTACTGGCCGGGAACCTGGCCAAAGCCCTTGTGTGAACATTTTACTTTTATTCTCACTCAGCAGGATTAGGAATTTTGAAGGGGACAGACTGAGCATCATGCCCTCCAAATCCTCATCCTTCTCCATTACTTTGAGATGAAATAAATGTTGTTAACTACTGCAATGCCAAATTCAAACAAACCAATAGCTGTATAGTGCTTGTGTAATCAGCTGACCTGAAAAACAAGAGACAGTGGTTGCTGTGATTATTGCTGGTAAAGCAGGTGTTGATGGACCTGAATAAGTGGCTGTGTCCAGTTTGTTCTGCATTTTTGACAGGTAATGCGGCAACTTGTGCATCTTACTTTTGGGGACACAAACTTTCTCCATGATGAACACAGCAAATCCATCAGCTCTGCTCCTCCAGATGTCCCCTCAGGTGTTTTTGTCCCTGTAGCCAAAGCCAACCAGTTGATCGTTTTGTGAAGCCACAACTAGTGCTTCCACTTTGGCAGACATGTACTCCAGGAAGTCTTCAATTTCCTTAAAGCCTCTGCAGTACTTCAGGAAGGACACAAGGCTGTCCTTATGTCCCTCTTGGAGGCTGTCCTTACTATGTCCCTCTTGGAGGCTGTCCTTACTATGTCCCTCTTGGTGGAACTGCCCTGCTTTCTCTTCCTCGTCAACTTTTTTGATAAGGGTACAAAGTGTAGCCAACATGTTTTTTTTACGAGCCACCTGAAGGATTTCCCTTTGTACTTCCCAAACTGAAGGATGTACTCTCCAGTCACCTCTTGAACATCTGACAGGTCCCCACAGTATGAGCATTGGCCTTCACAGGTTATTCTGGTTTAGCAGTAGACTTATCTTGAACAGGTTGCAGTGACTTAACCAACTAAAGTAAAGAGAATGACCAAAGTATTTTATTTAAGTAATAATGAATCAGTGCACTTGGGATTTTTTTTTTGTGACATTCTTCAGCGGGAATTAATGAATGTCTTGTCCTCAAACTGGTACATTTCATTCAAGGGAAGTTGTTTTTTTTTGTATAAATTTTTTTGTTGTTTCAAGCAAAGAATAAAACCAATACTTAAAGGCCGGAATAGAAAACGTAAAATAAATGGACTTGCAGAACAGGCATTGGCTCTCCAGGACTTATTTCTTTCCTGTTTAACGTTTCTTTCCTGTGATGACCTGTGTTCTCTGACTGTAACCATTAGCTTTGTGGTAAGACGGACAAAACGGTGCATTTTCTGTCTTCATGGACTTTAATTTTCTGTGATTTTGTATTTAATTCACACAGCTATGCTCAGTTATTAACAGCTAGCTCAAGCAGCATATAACGTTACGTTAGCTAGATAATCTTCTTCATTACAAAAACTTTCAAGACAACAAATCATTGCTATTATTTAATAGATATTACTATGTCAGAGTAACTAGGAAAGGATTGGGTCCGCTGGTGTAACAGGTATTGTTGTAGTTTGTGCAGTTTGGATCCAACTGGTTACTGCCCTGCCCATAATGAAGGTAGCAAAGCCAAAAGCCCTTCTCTCCTTCAGCTCTGGGCCCTTGACCCGAAGCCCACAATGTTGTCCACCTCTGTTTCGGTGGTGTGGCGTCTCTCTTAGCCTGGAACAGGAGCAGGTCTATTTAGCTCCTTTGAGAGTACTCCAGTAAAAGAGAGCGGACTGTCCTTGCTGCTTCCCTCTGCAGAGAATGAGCTAGATGGTCTAACCAAAATGGTTTTCTAGTAGCCAGCAGAAGCTCATGTTCAATGTATTTGCCAAACTGCAGGATGAACTCTCCCATCAACTCTTTCTTCAGACAAGTCTCCTCCTCTTTGCATCAGTGGTGGTGCGCACATTGGTCCGCATGTACAGTACTGTGCAAACGTTTTAGGCAGGTGTGAAGTCTTTAAAGTTAGGAAAAGATATAAATATATAAAAATATAAACGTTAATTGTTTATTTTTTATCAATTCATAAAATACAAAGTGAGAGCAAAGCAATCTGTCCCAAATCAACATTTGGTGTGACCACCCTTCGCCTTCAAAACTGCATCCCGTGCCTAAAACTTATGCACAGTACTGTATATCTATATAAAATCATAGTACTCTTTGAATGAAAATGGAAAAGCTATAAGTACTCTAAAACTAACAATATTAAAACACGTATTTACTAGTATGATCAGTCTTCTCACCTAAAACGTTACCATTTAAAGAAAATTATAGTGGTAGGAAATGTATAATATAAAGTCATGTGAGTTCTTTAGTAAGGCAGTGGAAACTCCATGTCCGAAATAGGGCAAAATTGTCATAGTTTAACAATATGAATAGGAAACATGGAGGACGTCCCTAGCTAGTGATGAAACGTTAAAGCCCTTTAAGTATTTTCACTCCCTACTCCAAAGTTGCAATGCAAAAATCAAAGAGCGCGCATAGCATAAGAACTGTATATAGGGCCATACACTGTTGCTAAAGTTATTTATTATTATTATACACTCTTGAATGCAAGTCCCTTGTCTGAAAAGTGTGTATCAATGCCCCCTCAAACAACTCATGTGCATGACTTGACTTTACTTATCAACACACATTCCGTAGACATTGCATCAACATTTAGTGACAACACTAAAGGCTTCTGGGTAAGGTAAACAGGGTAAGAATATATATTTCATATATAGATAACAATTTAAGAAAAATAACTTGTAAAGCTTAACGTTACTTTTCCAATGTTGTGTGTGAACATCTACAGAATATGGGTAACACTAGCAAAACACATTTGGATGTTTTTTGTTTTTTAAATCATAATAAGAGCAGAATTGACCAGTATATTTTAGTCTGGGTGTTCAGAATTATGTTAGATTTCTTAAATATCTGACGAGAATGCCAGGCATTTATGAATGAAATGACATACCAGTTTGTACCTTTTGAACATCTGTTGATAATATCCAAATAATATAAATAATACGTTGTATTGCGCTTTTCTAAATAAGCGTTAAATATGTTTGACTTGACATAGAGGGAAGCTGTATGTGATGTTAATGACAAATATGACTAGGTAGTGCAATACATTATACAGGCAGTGGCATACACATCAATACATTCCTTCTGTGAATGGTAAAACGTTTGGCAGTTTTAGTTACAATGAGTGGCCAAGAAATACTTCAAGCTTATTTCATCCCCAAAAATGTTCCTCTCGTTTGCATTGATTTCTCCTGATTTAACTTTAAAGTTAATGTGAAGCCAAGGCTTGATTAAATGTTTTTCATAATATACCAAATAATGGTGTTGTTGTCAGATTTCACATTTTAGGCAACTGACTTAAAAGTCAACAGCATAGTTTTCCTAATGTAATAAGTAAGCCTACATACATAATTTTCTTCTGTAAATTAGTAACACAAAATATGTAAATAATTAAATGTAAGACTGATATGGCAAAGATGGACAATGAACAAGCAGAAAGGGAAAGGCAATTGCGGGCAGGAGTGAAACATTTACTCTAATGGGAATATTATTTAATATTCACCCGTTTCTTTTATTTTTTTCTAATAAACTGACATCAGCGATTTGATACCTGTATTCTCCCAAGGAGTAAATAATACGATTATACATTTTAAAAAATGCAGTCCCCAAGAAACAGAAAAATAGAAGTAACATATTTGTTCTTGTGTCCATCGTCATAGCTACCAAAGTGAAGTGTGAATGTGTATATCTACATTCCTTAGGGATCATCCTTCCAAAGAAATCATGTTTAGTGCTGAAAACATGTTCAGTGTGGAAATCATGTTCAGTGCTGAAAACTAAACATTCCCGTTAGCTCCTCTTCACTCTGGTGAGCTCATAGAATCCATGTCAGGTCATTTTTCTTATTTTTTTAATCATCGCGTCAGCTAATCAGGCTGACTCAAAACACCTTGATGAAGGAGCAGTGTGTTGACAGAGGATTTTAAATGTAGGCAATAATAATGTGTGTGTGTGTGTGTGTGTGTGTGTGTGTGTGTGTGTGTGTGTGAGATTGTTAGCATGCAGAAACATTCATAAGGAGAGAGGTGACGCTGCCTCAGTTCTCAGGCGACGAATCATCAGAAACACAAACGTGCCAGAGCAGTAGAACAGCGCCTCACAGTGGAACAACTATGCAAATACATTATACATCAATAGTATACTACACGTCACAACTGTAAAGGCTGCATTCACAATTTTTTTTCAGAAAACAACCTTCAATCTTTTCTCATTTCCTTGCAACTTTCACTCGGATCAATAAGAGCTTTGCGGACGAGGAGAAAAGTTAATTTGAATGAAAGGTTAGAAGGTAGCGAAGGGTTTTAATTGAACGCAGCCACAGTCATTCCCATGAGACTGCACGTAAAGACCTGTCTGTGTGTGTGTGTCTCGGCAGGCACAACTGTAATTACCATAGTCTAAAGTTCCTGTTTTTCATTCCAGTGCCTTTCCGAAACACACCCTGCCATAGATGAGCAAATAATATTATAGTTAATCCTTAATTCTAAAATGGCTTTTGTTGGTCACCTGCTTCAGTTGTTCAAATAATAAACTGGTAACGGGTCTGTGAAACCCTCAACGTTCTGATTCAAGTAGAAAACGTGTGTTAATGAATGTCAATGTCAGCTATTCAACTGAGGGTACTGTAAATGCTGAAGGACGCTGTAGCTCCTTCATCGTGCATTTAGACAGCAAAGTTCCTCTTGTTCAGCATAGTGATTTTCAACAGGGCTATAATATGTATGTGTCAAACTAGATTGTCATAGGTAGCATCGCTGATAATCAAATGCTTTCCATGCAGGGTGCTTGCTTTTTGAGTTCCAAAAATATCTATGAATCATTGCGTTTCTGATGGGTGTTTTCTTCTTCTTTTTTCCCAGAGGAAGCAAATTCGCCACGTATATTCTTCTGTCACTACTTTAACTGCATGTCAGACACCACCATGGGTGCAGTTGATGCTGCTAAACCCCGGCAACGTGACTCGTCCGTGGGTGTAGATGTCTCGGTCGAGGCCCTGGTTCATGCGTTTCACCAGGTTCTTCTCGTAGAGCAGCGGGTGGTAGGCTCCGAGCGTGCACGCCGCGTCATGGAAACGCTGGTAGTAGTGACACAGCTCCGTCTTCCTCTTGGACGGCAGGAACTCGTAGACGTGCACCACCTCGCACATGGACATCATGAGGACTGTACCTGAACGGCAAGAAAATAAAATATGGAAATTAGTCAAATATATGAAAGTTAATGTTTCACATGGACATCATGAGGACTGTACCTGAACGGCAAGAAAATAAAATATGGAAATTAGTCAAATATATGAAAGTTAATGTTTCACATGGACATCATGAGGACTGTACCTGAACGGCAAGAAAATAAAATATGAAATTAGTAAAATATATGAAAGTTAATGTTTCACATGGACATCATGAGGACTGTACCTGAACGGCAAGAAAATAAAATATGGAAATTAGTAAAATATATTAAAGTTAATGTTTCACATGGACATTATGAGGACTGTACCTGAACGGCAAGAAAATAAAATATGGAAATTAGTAAAATATATGAAAGTTAATGTTTCACATGGACATCATGAGGACTGAACCTGAACGGCAAGAAAATAAAATATGGAAATTAGTCAAATATATGAAAGTTAATGTTTCACATGGACATCATGAGGACTGTACCTGAACGGCAAGAAAATAAAATATGGAAATTAGTCAAATATATGAAAGTTAATGTTTCACATGGACATCATGAGGACTGTACCTGAACGGCAAGAAAATAAAATATGGAAATTAGTCAAATATATGAAAGTTAATGTTTCACATGGACATCATGAGGACTGTACCTGAACGGCAAGAAAATAAAATATGGAAATTAGTCAAATATATGAAAGTTAATGTTTCACATGGACATCATGAGGACTGAACCTGAACGGCAAGAAAATAAAATATGGAAATTAGTCAAATATATGAAAGTTAATGTTTCACATGGACATCATGAGGACTGTACCTGAACGGCAAGAAAATAAAATATGGAAATTAGTCAAATATATGAAAGTTAATGTTTCACATGGACATCATGAGGACTGTACCTGAACGGAAAGAAAATAAAATATGGAAATTTGTAAAATATATGAAAGTTAATGTTTCACATGGACATCATGAGGACTGTACCTGAACGGCAAGAAAATAAAATATGGAAATTATTAAAATATATGAAAGTTAATGTTTCACATGGACATCATGAGGACTGTACCTGAACAGCGAGAAAATAAAATAAATATATCACATAGGCAAGAAATGTTTTATAAGATTAGGTTCAGTTAACATTTCATTTATTAAAAATATGTATTTTGTGTTATTATAACACACTGGCAAGCCATTTTTTTTTTTTACAAGAATAAGGTTCAGTTAATGTTTCAAAAAACAATAGGAATAGGAATATTATATTTATGATATATAAACACACTGGAAAGGTTCAGTTCACTTTTCATAAGAGGAAAAGAAAATCTATATTTTTCAGTTCTATATCAGGAATGAAAGGTGAGACTGCATTTGCTGCAGTTATACAGAAACTTGAAATCCCTCGGTTTATAGGACAAGTTTAAAGGCTTATAAGTGACCGTCTCAAGCTAAATAAAGTCTGCAAAGCCACAAGTAAAACACCGTTTCTTAGCCGATGTTTATATGTTTTATATATAATACTTGGCTTATCTTTCAAAAGTTGCCAGTTTTTTTAATCTACAGTGAACAGGAAGTGGTTGGGAGGAACGCGGAAGACGGAAAGTACCAAGTAGACCAGAAGAGGGCGGGTTCTTTTGAATGAGCTCAGCCATGTTGTCCTGGATTCGCTGCCAGAGCTGCCACTCAAAGCTTGGGTGTAGGATGTAGAATGGCTGCTGTGGGTGGAGCCTCCTGTAGCGCTGGTACTGTGTGAAGATGGGGTAATCTGTCCTGTTGAACCACTAAACCATAAATAGAGAGAGAGCATAAACATGTAAATGTGATATAAATAATAGGTGGTGTATTGTTTTATGGTATAGCAGGCAAAGCAACTGCAACCACAGAATAATGATGCGATAACTAAAGTGTGATTTGTGAACATTGACATGCAATAGAGCAAAAAATATATATTATATATATATATTATTTTTTTTTTGTTGTAAAATAGAATGAACAAAAGTGTGAGAGAGTAAAGAAACATGCCTTTAACGTTCTCTATATAAAATACCGTAATTTTGATCTGTTAAATCCAACACCTTATTGTGCATTTTTTATCTGAAGTGTGGTTGCCCACCTTCAAACAGCCACTCACCTGAGTGAGGTCAGCAGAGAAAGGGGCGGGGTCCCATGCCACCAGAACACCTGTGCTGTACAGGGAACTGGACAGGAACCGATGATCCTCAGACGCCATTACCTGTGTATATAGGTATCAAGGTGATCAGATCTCCTTCTGATCTATGCAGGTATTCTCTCCTCACACAATGGGAACACAAAGCCTCATCATATATCTTAATCGTCTACAACCCAGGTATCAAAATAAATATCCAATCCAACAACACATTCTTGTAATTTGAAACAAGCCTGTCTTGGGTGGAGATGTTAAAGCACATGCATAATGTAGTCTGTGGCTTTGCATGCAGTCGCTGCGCTCAAAACATAGACGGGTGTGTTTAGACACCTTACATTACATTCAGTTAGTAGACGCTTTTATCCAAAGCAACTTACAAAAAATAGTGCCTACAAAAAGATAAGGTAATAACTACAAGTCAGGTAGATAAAATAAATGCATCCCTGACCTAATCACCTAGCTAAGAGCTAAGCAAGTGCTATATTAAACATCAGGATACAAAACAAACATACAATTCAGATAATCAGCCACGTTACTGCGTTTGTATCAGTAACTCAAAGCTTCGTGGATCACAAACCCACCCATGCAGAGTGCTACTTTTATCTGAAAGCTTTCCATTACCATCCACCACAAACAACGCCTACATCAGATTAGAATATCCCAGTCAAAGATTCTGTACAGAGAACCACCCACTATACACTCCCAGCTAGCACAAAGCACTCAGACATCAATATTATGGCAGGGTAGCACAACCGCTGAAAAAAATACAAATCAATGCAATCGAAACGAGAGGACACTGTTGAGAGAAAGCCAGATCAGTAAAAACAAAAAAAGTAATATTTTGCTTTGATTGAGCTAATATTTTAAGGGATCCTCAAATCAATGTAAGTGTAGTCAGCAAGACCAATCTAAAGACTTGGTTGCAATTCCCTGACAACCTCAACATCGCTGATATGGTAAATGTGAGTCGGAAGCTAGGAGTTGAGGATTAATGATTTTTTATTTGTTATTTTCTTAAATATAAATTTTTTGGGGTGACTTTGTAACATCTGTCCAGGGACTACAGATGAAAAACAGCCTTTTGTCTAACTCTTGCACATTTAGCAATATGCACTGTCCCTGTTAAATAAATAACTAAATGATTACCTGTGAGTTTATGAGACGGATGGTAGTTTTAATACCGACGTCTTTCTCATATCCTGTTGTAGGCGCCGCGTTGAACCTCAGCACAGCGTCGTGAGAATCTACGGATGAGTGAGAAACACTAAAGAACTACATCTTAAATATTGTTTATATACAGTATGTACAGTATGAATAATCTTTGGGAATCTATAGATCAATTCATATTCTGCAAAGCCATTTGTAAATTACAGGGAAAATTATAGTAGCGCAAGTAAATTGCTTTAGTAGAAGGCAATATTTATTTAGTTCTTGTAATGCAAAATCCAAAACCTCCCACTTTTTTGGGTGGAATGTTAACATTGGATTTAGGCAACTGTCAAACCTAAGAATTCTTTTTTGTTTTTCTCACCAATCTCCTTGCCCAGTCCGGAATTACGCAGCGATCCTGCTGAAGAGACCACAGCACAGGTCTTATAGGTCCCGAGGTCAGAGTTCATCTGCTTGGCCGGCAGTTGGGTAGCCCAGGGAAGCGAGGAGAAAGGTGAAAGGTCAGGCGTCAGGGTTGTGACCTCAACCTTTCCCTTAAGCTGGCAGAGCAGCTCCGGACCGCTGAGCTTTGGCCTAGAGAGAGAGAGAGAGAGAGAAAGAGAGTGGCCACCAGAGAGAGAGAGAGGAGCGGCTTTAGCCTCCCGGACCGGAGAACTCCACTCCGTATTTATTCATCGCCTGAAAGAGAGGAAGGAACGATGAGAGAGAGAGAGAGAGAGAAAGAGAGTGAGAAATGAAGAGACTGACAGAGAGAGAGAGAGGAGCGGCTTTAGTAAACCACTCAGTCTCACCTGGTAGTTCTGCACTAAACCACTCGGTCTCACCTGGTAGTTCTGCACTAAACCACTCAGCCTCACCTGGTAGTTCTGCACTAAACCACTCAGTCTCACCTGGTAGTTCTGCACTAAACCACTCAGCCTCACCTGGTAGTTCTGAAGTAAACCACTCAGCCTCACCTGGTAGTTCTGAAGTAAACCACTCAGTCTCACCTGGTAGTTCTGCACTAAACCACTCGGTCTCACCTGGTAGTTTCACCTGGTAGTTCTGAACTAAACCACTCAGCCTCACCTGGTAGTTCTGAACTAAACCACTCGGTCTCACCTGGTAGTTCTGCACTAAACCACTCGGTCTCACCTGGTAGTTCTGAACTAAACCACTCGGTCTCACCTGGTAGTTCTGAACTAAACCACTCGGTCTCACCTGGTAGTTCTGAACTAAACCACTCGGTCTCACCTGGTAGTTCTGAACTAAACCACTCAGTCTTACCTGGTAGTTCTGCACTAAACCACTCAGTCTCACCTGGTAGTTCTGCACCACCTTCCTGAGCCGACTGCCCAGCATGCTGGTGGACATCTCGTCGTCCCAGACCTCGCCCAGCGCCGTGTTCGGGCCGAAGAACACCGTCTCTCCCACGCTGCCACTCATCTCCCCACGGCGACGCCCGCTGAACAGGGTTTCGATGGCACGTCGGAAGGGGCGTGGGAGAAGCCAAGCCAGAAATCCGGAAGATTCCCGTTCCCTCGGTTTCTTCTTGGCGTGCGTCTTCTCCTTGACTTCCTGGGTTTGGTTCACGGAGGACAGGATGGGGATTGGACGGTTTGGGTTGCCGGGGACGACGCCAGGGAGTTTCTGAGGGTCGATGTACATCGGTTTGGCGCCGTCTCTAAGCACCTGAGAGAGACGGGTAACAAGAAGAGTAAATAAAGGAATACAAAATATTCTTACTAGATTACGATAGATTACGATACCTTTTTTTTTATATTTGGGGGCGTGTATATTTGGGGGTTTTAAACTCCTTTCTGAATGAAATAGGAGCACAAACCTTGATGACGTTGTGGGCCCGTGGCTGGGCGCGGGTACGGGCACGCACCCCGAAGATGGCGTCGGTTACGGGCACGCTGTTTTCGGCACAGAGCGCGTAGAGCATCGCCATGGAGACGCAGAAGAAGCCCATGCACAGCGCCCCGCGTCGAGCCCGCCGACGCAGACGCCACAGCAGACTGACGCGGTCCATTGCTGCACCTGGGATCTGCAGAGAGGAGGACAGGAAGGGAGGGAGAGAGGGAGAGAGTTAATTGTGCATGGGAAGTGAGTGGAAATGTGAAAGGTTGGAGTCGTAATTTTACATTATCATCACATTTAGAGCTCAGCAACAGAGAAAACCATTAAGACACACACACACACACCTACACACACCTACACACAGACTCACACACGCACACACACACTCTCACACACACACACACACAGCTACATCTTGTCACTTGCAACAAATGCATTCGTGACATTATGATAAGTGTGACAGAGTGGAAAGGATGGGAGGATGATACCAGAGAGAGAGGAAAGTAAAGTAGAGCAATGGTGATTAAAGGGATGAATAGAACATGGTGTGTGTGTGTGTGGGTGAGGGGGTGGGGGGGGGGGGGGGTGAGGCGCTTCCACTGCCCAGGGCCAAATAAACTCAATAAGGGAGAGAGAGAGGAGAGGAAGAGGAGAGGGAGATGGAGGAGGTAAAATGATCAACAGAAAAAAGATGAACTGGGGGGGAGGATTGACCAATAGAGAACAGCTGAACTGAAACCATGTTAAGTAGAACGATCAAGTGAATTGGATGAAGGAAAATATAATTTTATGGGATGAATGGGATACAAAGGCTTAGCTAATTGATATGACATACAATACGTCACATATTTATTATGCTTACCAAATGGAGACAGGATGTTATGCTTTCAACACTGAATAAGCCAGCAGTGAAATTACAGCACAGCAATCCATAGAATAATTCATAGAGCAGGCTCCTGGTAATATTATTCAAGCCGACCGAGGGACCACGATGGGGCAGGAAATGCACATCCACCATTAGTCATGAGTGGGTCTGGAAACGTACCAGCTCAAACTACAGGAAAGGGAAGTTGCCGATAAACAGCCAGCAACCCCGGCTGGTGTGTGTGTGTGTGTGTGTGTGTGTGTGTGTGTGTGTGTGTGTGTAATGGATGGAAATTTTATCAGCCAATTACATAAGTCCACACATTCTACATTAGTCATGCTGATTATGGAAGAGGATAACTTGCAACAGTTCTCGTGATCTGTGTTAAAACAATTATCTAATAATATCCATCCATCCATTTTCCGCCGCTTATCCGGGGCCGGGTCGCGGTGGCAGCAGGCTCAAAGGTCTTTACCCTATCCCTAAGGCTGAGCCCAGCCACCCCACGGAGGAAACACATTTCAGCTGCTTGTACTCGCGATGTTATTCTTTCGGTCACTACCCAAAGCTCATGACCATAGGTGAGGGTTGGAACGTAGACCGACTGGTAAATCGCGGGTTTCACCTTCCGGCTTAGCTCCTTCTTCACCACGACGGTCCGGTACAACGGCCGCATTACTGCTGATGCTGCACCAATCCGCCTGTCAATCTCACGCTCCATTTTTCCCTCACTAGTGAACAAGAACCCGAGATACTTGAACTCCCTCACTTGGGGCAGCAACTCACTCCCAACCCGGAGAGAGTACTCCACCGTTTTCCGGCAGAGAACCATGGCCTCAGAC
This sequence comes from Galaxias olidus, assembly GCA_026901105.3. Lineage (NCBI taxonomy): Eukaryota > Metazoa > Chordata > Actinopteri > Galaxiiformes > Galaxiidae > Galaxias > Galaxias olidus. The sequence continues at coordinate 12,976 of JAPMUY010007722.1, read as the reverse complement.
TTGGAGGTGCTGACTCTCATCCCGACCGCTTCACACTCAGCTGCAAACCGCTCCAGTGCATGCATGCATCTAATAATATAATACATAATAATAATAATAATAACAATAATCGACTGTATGTGTGTCCCATCAGAATGTTGGTGCTTTCTGTAGCGAATCAAACTCGCTTTCTAAAAACAAAAAACAAAAAAAAAGTACACCTGTAAATTCAGAAATGCACAGAATTATTACTAAATCCGTAAAAAATATAAATTTTGAATAATATTTCTGTGTCTGGTTTTTTGTATACCACTTTTCTGAACGACAAAAGAAGGCCTACTGGATCACACTGATTCTAAACTGAATCTCGTCAATGCTTTAACACGACAACAGAGGTTACATGAGAGCAAGGTAGACAAAAACCACAACTTATTTCCTGTTCTCAAAGTTGTTGTTGCTTTTGCATGCCAGCCATCTAGAGTTTAGAACCCTCCTTTGCTCTAACGTTCAAACGTTTCACTCCTTCGTTTACAGACACTTGATAGAATGTTAGAAAAGAGACCACGCTGTGTTTCCCTTTCTTTTGCAAAGATGATCTTTTAATCTCCTTGTGCTGGACCAATACTTTGAACACAGAAAAGTGTCTCTCACTACTCTCCTCTCTTCTCTTCCCCTCGTCATGTCTTTCTTTCTTTCTCTTTTATACACGTCTTAATTCAGACCAGAATTTGGGTCACATGACATTTCCAGGTTGTTGCTGTGATATACATTGAAGTGGATTCCTGCTGGCTATTTCAGTTTATAATCAAAAGATATAAAGACCGAACCTCCCTTTTACTGATACGTTCTTATTAACAATGTATTCACTAATTGTTGTTTTCACAACAAACTATTTCCCAGTTTGGCTATAATGTCACGTCAAAAATTTTCTGGCGAATTTGGGGCAGTTGGTGATTGATTTCACTTGCACAGTGAGTGCGTTCCCCGTTAGTCAATATATACACACACACACACACACACACACACACACACACTTGCACAGTGAGTTAGTCAATCTACACACACACTGGTCTGTAGCTGCAGAAGGCTGCACAGCCCTGACATCAATATGTTCACACTACGTTGTTTAGTTGCCCCAAAGCCACAAGCATATAAGCCACCAACCATTACTCCAATCTAGTAAAAGTTGTATCATGTTCCCCACAAAATATGCTCTTAACAAAGCAAATTAACAGGCTTTAAGGAGCTGCCGTTAGACACAGCCTATTCGATTTTTTTTTTATAAATCTAAATGTATGCCTCTCCAAAACAAACTACGGCCTTACCTCTAGACAGACATCCTAGGACAAACGCTTAGTAGATTACGCACCAATCAAGAGTTGTTGTCTTCTGAGAAAAGTAACAACAGCAAAGAGCCAACTACCGTTACAGGAAGTATGTTACAGTTTTTCTCAATCGCTAAACCCACTATTTAGAATAAAAATTCCTTTCATCAAACCAACAGCACAGCCATCAAAACAGAAAATCATTTCTCTACAACAGTATACCATTTATCATTGATATCACACAAAATGCAGATGCTATGCAGTCTTTTGCAAAACAGATCACACAATTCTCTGACTGAAGTTACAATTCTCTACACAAACATCAAAAATCTTTTGTGTAACTCATGTCTACAAAACAAAATAATCTTCTCACAGTGGATAACACTTACTCCTCATAAACTTAAAACCATAGCTACACTAATTGACACTTGATGTGCAAAATATTAACACTTGTTATCAGTCAATCACCCCATTGAAAAAAGTAACTGCATGGAATGTCCTGTGTACCTTACAGTAATGATGTTAAATTGAAAACATTTACATGACAGAATTTGCATTATTGTACTTCAAATATTTTAAAAAATGGGGCAGGTAAAGCTATAATAGTGTTGATATGACTTGCATAGCTCTTTGAGATTTTCATATGGGGAGGATTAGCTACAGTTGACACTAGAGCAATACATTTTTACAGTCAGTAATTGTGGTCTTTTCCTTTTTGCACATTGAGAAATGTTTTTTGTTTTGTTTTGGGGTGAATTGAGTACTTCACTTCCATGTAAATGAATTGCTCACAGCTGATATCAATGACTTTCCTAATAGAATGCATGAGGTATGGCACATACTTGTGTAATTGGAATTAGTGAGAATCATATGAAAGACCTCCCTCACTATAGTAAGATGTTTGTGTGAACAAAGTGGCTGATCGAGTAGGTAGAGGAGCTCTGAGAGGAAGAAGGAACCCTGTTGTTCAGAGAGGAAGAGGGAGGGCTGATGTTCAGAGAGGAAGAGGGAACCCTGATGTTCAGAGAGGAAGAGGGAACCCTGATGTTCAGAGAGGAAGAGGGAGGGCTGTACGTATGCGTGGTGTAAGAGTTGAAAGGGGACCAATGCGAACAGTAGTTTCGGACAACACCCGTGCAACTATTGTGGACCACGTCATAAACCATGGCATGTCCCTCAGTGAGGCTGGCCGAAGGGTTCAGCCCAATATACCGAGATCAACAGTGGCATCCATTATTAGGATCTTCAGGCACGAAAATAGGTAAGCTACTGTAACCCTTTTTTACAGCACTTCATGCATTTCTATTTTTATGATAACTGTTTTTATAATACAGTACATAACGTTCTCAAATATTTATTGATAGAACTGAAAGAGCACCCTGCTCTGGTGGCAGCAGAAAGGCCTTTACTCCAGAACAAGAGTCTGCCATTGTTGATATGGTTGTGGCCAACAATGAAAGCCGCATAAGGGAGAGTTAGGCCAGAATAATTGCAGACCAGGATGTCTTCAGTAACATTCCATCTATAAGTGTTGCAACCATTGACCGGGTGTTAAAGAAGTACCACCTAAGAATGAGACAGATATATAAGGTTCCTTTTGAACGCAACTCTGACCGTTGGAAGGAGTTAAGGCACCGGTATGTACAGGTAAGGACCTCAATCACAGTGATGGCTTGCCTATATTTTTAGTATGTCGGACTGCTTACAGTAATGTGAAACGGTCCTTTTTTTGTTTCATTTTCTTTAGTGAATGATGGAGCTGGAAGGCAATGCATTGCAACATGTTTTTGTATATGTGGATGAAGCAGGCTTCAACCTCTCCAAAGTGAGGAGACGTGGGAGGAACCTTATTGGGCAAAGAGCAACAGTCTTTGTTCCAGGCCAAAGGGGAGGAAACATAACATTGTGTGCGGCTATCTCGACACAAGGCGTCCTTGCTCACATCCCTGTAATGGGAGCATATAACACGCAACGTGTCCTTGCCTTCCTGGATGTCCTGTATGACCGACTTGTGCCACCAGAAGAGAGGGATCAAGTGAGGTCGGTTCACGTGGTCATATGGGACAATGTGGCATTCCACAACTCTCGTGACGTGAGGGCATGGTTTGAGGCTCATGCACACATGGCCATGGAATTCCTCCCTCCATACTCCCCATTTCTAAACCCCATTGAGGAGTTCTTCTCTGCCTGGAGATGGAAGGTTTATGACCATCATCCTCATGACAGAATGACCCTTTTGGACGCAATGAATGCTGGCTGTCGGGACATCTCTGCGGAATCCTGTCAAGGGTGGTGTCGACACGCAAGGAGATATTCCCCACGCTGCCTTGCAAGAGAAGACATACGCTGTGACGTAGATGAGGCTATGTGGCCAGACAGATGCCAAAGGGCAGATCAGTAAAGCTATATTGGTCTCATTCTCTGCTTTACTGCTGATTTACATAATTTACCCATGTTATTTTTTCCAGTGTATTGCTGTTCATCTTTTGTTTCTGTTACGGTGCTCTACTGAAAATGAGACAATAAAAACAAAGACACAGTAAACATACTGTTTTTCCTATATGTAAGTTTGTTTCTCCCAACTTGTCAGTTTTCCGTTCAGTTTCCAATATCAATAGCTTGAGGTTTGTGTATTGATGATTGTAGTCCGTATTTAGTGTGCCACTTAGTAATGACTGTTCAAATAGTCTTCTAATGAGCTGACAAATGTTTGTTTTTGGAGAAGGTATCTGGTTTTGGAAGGGGTATTTCTAGTTTTGAGTGCCTTAGAGCACTTTGCAAGAAATGTATATTGTTATGGTAGAATGTGTTATTATGGTGACTGAAGTTTCAGTTATGAAAACATATTTGTCTCATTAGAGGACAATTTGTTCTGTTTCGATCGACTTATTCTTTTTTGTGACCAGTATTTTCAATTTTGGTAATGTAAGTGCATTTTGCAAAAGATTTTCAGAGTTCTGGCAAGTGTGTTTCTGTTTAGATGGCGATGTTCTTGTTTTGAAGACATGAATTATGTTTCAAAACAGTGGGTTTAGCAATTGAGAAAAACTGTAATAACAGGAACTTAAAGGGAAAGAGCACAAATATACGATTAGAAATGATTTACTGGGGATCAAATCCACATTTGCATTCGATTAAGGTCATTGGAAGTTAGAGTCCCAGGCTGTGTGGGTGGGTCAATGCAGGATTTGAAGAGCAGTAAGATGAGGTACATGATGAGGTTGTGTTCTCAGAAAATTTATTGATTTGGAGCAAAAACAGCTGGTGACACTGTCCCTCCAAGTGATGGGAGCAGCTGTTGGCACACGCTCACACACACACGCTCTCACACGATCACACACGCTCACACACACGCACACGATCACACACACACTGTAAGGATAAAGGGCTTACAACTTCTTTATGTATAAAGGTATTTCATGAACGCTTTATCAATATTCATAGATTATCAATGAATTCATAAATTAATTTTAGAATCGATGAACTTGATTAAGAGTCAAACTATGAACGGAGCGCCACCCGCGATTTAGCTATGAACAAGGTTTAAATCTGTATAATTAATGTATAAGAAAATATAATTTAAACGTTTCAATCTCAATTCTGAAGTAGTCAATTCCATGTTCTGTGAAGGGCTTATTGTATGATGCGTAAAGCCACACAGCTGGGTTTAAATGCAGGATAACTATATTTATTTACTAATCCAAGAAAGCAGGATAATTACGATAATACGCAGAATGAATGAAGGACAATACTAATGAACTAAAATGGTTTGTAGGTAGTTATTGATTACTGCAATTCACTTATTTTCGGCATCGTCGCAACCTCCCTCCATTAATGCCAACTGGTTAAAAATTCTGCTTCTCACCTCGACCAAATCTTCTGAGCACATAACCCCTGTGCCCTTTAACCTTCACTGGCTTCCGGTCAGCCAGCGCGTCATCTGCAAAATCCTTCTCCTCACCTACAAAGCTTTACATAATTTGGCCCCTCCCTACCTCACTGAACTCCTCCAACCTTACCATCCTACGCGGACATTACATTCCTCTGCAGATAGGCATTCCCATAGCAAAAATTAAGCATTTTGGGGAGCGTACATTTTATAGGGCAGCACCTAAACTATGGAACTCTCTCCCTCCTCTAATTCGCAATTCCAACTCGCTATCAATCTTTCAAACCCACCTTAAAACCTATCTTTTCACCCTAGCATACCCTAGTTAACTCTGTTTAGAATCTGGTCCTATTCTTCAACTGTTATGCTGTCCTTTTGTCATACTTTTGTTAGAACTGTTGTTGCTCTCTGTCCGTTCTACCTGTTTCTGTTTAATTATTGATTTTTGTCATGTTTTCTATGTAGATATTGTGAAGCGTCTTTGGGTGTCAGAAAAGCACTACATAAATAAAATGTATTATTATTATTATTATTTAATAATAATAATAATAACACTAGGCCTATATGGTAAGAATCTGAACACACAAAGGAGCTAACAGTTTATGAAAGTTTGACAAATTATTCTAAACCACATTACAGCATTTACTGAAGTTATGTAGCGCCAAACGCCCAATGTTACGTTACTTTGAGGAGGTCGGCTGTATGCAGCAGTGGATGGAGTTCAGTCCTTGGTTTGCGGCCTGTTGAAGACAGAGAGCGTGCTGCTTTGTTTGAAGTGGCTTGAGCAGACCCCGTGGTCCAGGAAAAAGGGTGGGATTATTGAATTCGTGGTAAGCAAGGTGGCCTCCTAACTTACTGTAGATACTTAAAAGCAGAAGTTTTCGTCCCCGTGAGGGTTTTTACGTTCCTTAGGGAGAGGGAGGCGCTGAGATGTAGGGTCCTCGTTTGATTGATTGGCTGTATGCCAATAGGGCCCAGGTGCAAAATGATCACTGATAAGCCTTGCTGACTTTGCTCTCAGTACATCGACTGTGTACATTTACCTAATAAAACCTAGAATTATGCAATTATGCTCCACTTATGGCATCTCATTGTGAACCTGTCAATGCCAGACACGGTCATAGCAGGTAGAACGGCTCATTTAAATTGGGGGGATTTGTAGCTTAGTTACCCTACAACACGCTCTGTTGTAGCTTAGTTACCCTACAACACGCTCTGTTGTAGCTTAGTTACCCTACAACACGCTCTGTTGTAGCTTAGTTACCCTACAACACGCTCTGTTGCAGCTTAGTTACCCTACAACACGCTCTGTTGCAGCTTAGTTACCCTACAACACGCTCTGTTGCAGCTTAGTTACCCTACAACACGCTCTGTTGTAGCTTAGTTACCCTACAACACGCTCTGTTGCAGCTTAGTTACCCTACAACACGCTCTGTTGTAGCTTAGTTACCCTACAACACGCTCTGTTGCAGCTTAGTTACCCTACAACACGCTCTGTTGCAGCTTAGTTACCCTACAACACGCTCTGTTGCAGCTTAGTTACCCTACAACACGCTCTGTTGCAGCTTAGTTACCCTACAACACGCTCTGTTGCAGCTTAGTTACCCTACCCTGCACTCTCATGCATACTCTTCATATAACTGCCCACCACCACACACACACACACACACACACACACACACACCCAGACCCCCCCCCCCACCATCACCACCACCACCATCTTAGAGAGTGAAAAGGAGACGAGAGAGAGACGGTCCCATTCTAACCCATTAACAGACAGAGTAGCCCCCCCCCCAGAGTAGCCCCCGCCCCCCCGCGGTGATGTGGAACGGGATGAATGGATGAATGTCTGGAACCCAGACAGGAAATGGGAGAGAGAGGGGAAGTATAACTACGTGTGATTATCGATCTATCAATCAAGGAGGATCTCTTTAAGCAGACGCGCCCATTATAATTCATACTAATATACTGTCATGCATTTGGAAATATAGTTATATTAGTGTCTGAGAGACTCTATTCTAGATCCCACACTATGAAACACAGGCTTAAAGGAGCTGCCGTTACAGACAGATGGTTATGTCACAGACTATCTACTTACATATGACATCCTAAATCCCCTCTCCCTCTCTATCGCTCTCTCTCTCTCTTTCTCTCTCTCTCTCTCTCCTCTCTCTCTCCTTCCTTTTCGGCAGAGAGAGAGACATGCTTGGTGTATGTGTGTGCGTGTGTGTGTGCGTTAATCTCCTCGTTAACTGCTCTGGCTCAAAGAGTGGTGGCTTAGCTCAGACTCGGGCCGTGTGTGGAAGGCTGTCTATCTGTACAGCAGGGATAGTTTACTGTACATCTAAATCACAAAGAGAAGGCTGTCTATCCGTACAGCAGGGATAGTTTACTGTACATCTAAATCACAAAGAGAAGGCTGTCTATCCGTACAGCAGGGATAGTTTACTGTACATCTAAATCACAAAGAGAAGGCTGTCTATCCGTACAGCAGGGATAGTTTACTGTACATCTAAATCACAAAGAGAAGGCTGTCTATCCGTACAGCAGGGATAGTTTACTGTACATCTAAATCACAAAGAGAAGGCTGTCTATCCGTACAGCAGGGATAGTTTACTGTACATCTAAATCACACAGAGAAGGCTGTCTATCCGTACAGTAGGGATAGTTTACTGTACATCTAAATCACAAAGAGAAGGCTGTCTATCCGTACAGCAGGGATAGTTTACTGTACATCTAAATCACAAAGAGAAGGCTGTCTATCCGTACAGCAGGGATAGTTTACTGTACATCTAAATCACAAAGAGAAGGCTGTCTATCTGTACAGCAAGGATAGTTTACTGTACATCTAAATCACAAAGAGAAGGTTATCAATGCGTCTGCATTGCAAGAAGATAAGATATGTCTATGTCAATGTATCAATGTATCTATAAAGCAAGATGTCCAATGTATTCTGTATCTTTGTTTAACGGGGAGATGTCTTAGTATACTGTATCTATGTTTAACAGGGAGATGTCTTAGTATACTGTATCTATGTTTAACAGGGAGATGTCTTCAATATACTGCATCTGTGTTTAATAGGAAGATGTATTAGTATACTGTATCTATGTTTAACGGGGAGATGTCTTAGTATACTGTATCTATGTTTAACAGGGAGATGTCTTAAATATACTGCATCTGTGTTTAATAGGAAGATGTATTAGTATACTGTATCTATGTTTAACGGGGAGATGTCTTAGTATACTGTATCTATGTTTAACAGGGAGATGTCTTAAATATACTGCATCTGTGTTTAATAGGAAGATGTATTAATATACTGTATCTATGTTTAACGGGGAGATGTCTTAGTATACTGTATCTATGTTTAACGGGGAGATGTCTTAGTATACTGTATCTATGTTTAACAGGGAGATGTCTTAGTATACTGTATCTGTTTAATAGGGAGATGTCTTAGTATACTGTATCTCTGTTTAACAGGGAGATGTCTTAGTATACTGCATCTATGTTTAACAGGGAGATTTCTTTGTATATTGCATCTATGTTTAACAGGGAGATGTCTTAGTATACTGCATCTATGTTTAACAGGGAGATGTCTTTGTATACTGCATCTATGTTTAACAGGGAGATTTCTTAGTATACTGTATCTGTGTTTAATAGGGAGATATCTTAGTATACTGTATATATGTTTAAAAAGGAGATGTCTTACTTATACTGTATCAGTTTAACAGGGAAATGTCTTAAATATACTGCATCTGTTTAACAGGGAGGTCTTAAGTATACTGTATCTGTTTAACAGGGCGATCTCTTAAATATACTGATCTGTTTAACAGGGAGATCTGAAGTATACTGTATCTGCTTAACAGGGCGATATCTTAAATATACTGCATCTGTGTTTAACATGGAGATGTCTTAAATATACTGTATCTGTTTAATAGGGAGATGTCTTCGTATACTGTATCTGTTTAATAGGGAGATGTCTTAGTATACTGTATCATTGTTTAACAGGGAGATGTCTTAGTATACTGCATCTGTGTTTAACAGGGAAAGATGGCGGGAATCAAGCTGCTGTAAGGAACAAATCAATCTTTGTTCATGAGAATTGGACTTGTAAACAGGAAGAACGAAAACAGTGAGACTATTATATCTTAATAAAAAATTTAATCTAAAATATTCCCATTGGAAAATCCCTCTGACCCCAAGTATATTTTCGTTATTACTAGGCACAACGATTGGTGTTGATGTAATGTCTAATTGAAGCCAAGAAGTGAAGACAAGACCCTCAGACAAAAGGTAATTTTCTGTCAGGCAGGTAATAAAAAAAAAAGTTTTGATTGACAATTCCAAGAATATGGTACTGACAGGAAACAATAATGTTTCCATTGTTTACACAATATCTAATGAAACTGCAACTCAAATTGTCCATTGGGGTTAGTTGAAACCTGGAATTATGTTCAAGGCACTTAAAGCAGCTGTAGGTAGTTTCTTGTAAGAGGTGGTTTTGGTGGCCTCTACACAGGAGTAATTATTTTCCCTAACCGTCGCAAAGAAGACGTGCAGAATGCGCGCGGTCACTGCATGTCGCTAGCATGATCAACGACTATACTCCAAGTATGGGCATCTGTTTGTGATTTAGTGATGCACTTCCTTGTGCCATAAAGAAAATCGTCACAGATTCGCGGGAGATCACGCCCGGCGGTAGACAACTTTTAAATTGAATATCGAGTCTTCAAGAGGACTGATCTAAACGGTGATTTTTTCATTCTTCTGTAATTACAATGTGCAAACTGTAGAAAGGTCTTGATAATAAGTTAATACAAAAAAGTTGCCTATAGTGGCTTTAAAGAAACGTATATACTGTATCCGCACAGAAAACTACTCATATACTACTTTGCTTTCAGCAACACCGCAGTTCAGTCTCCCCAGCAGGAGAAATGTAAATCCCCGAAGGTCTTTTCTGTTGACCAATGTGAACTGGGAGAAATACAGGAACTTGCAACACAGAATGGAATCTAGAAAAACATGTGTTAAACAAAGTTAATATATAAAACAGTGATAGAGAATAAGGAAACGCTGCCTCATAAATTTTTTTAGGTAGGAGTTCTAATAAATGTGTTGAATTGATAATCAAATTGTACAAATATAAGTGACTTAACAAAAAGCTCTGCTAAGACAGAATATGACATGTATAAAACCATTTCAGCATTTGTGCAAATTTTGGCATACTATCAAGTCAAAAAGAAAAAGTTAAACATCCATGAAGCTACCATTCAAATATTTTAGGTTTATGCAAATGTTATGACTATCAGTGTTATTGTATGTGTTAACAGTAACGTTGACCGACAGGAGATGAATTTGCGTTAGTACCTGTCGTGCTAGGCCACCGTATCCGACTTAGCGTCAGAAAGTACTCATCATTGGGTTCAACTTACACGTTGGTTCTGCCTGTTAAACAGCCCTCTCCATACTCAGAGGTGGCCGGTTATCAAGGCGTACTAAATGTATGTTATTAGATCATAAGTCATCTTTAGTTTTTGCCTGGGTAATTTAAAATGTGCATGCTGTGTTGATTTATGTGCCGGTGTTTCCAACTTTAATTTTCCTGGTTCATTCAAGAGGTTACCAATAAATAATTAATATTTCAAAAATGTTCTGTACATTTTACTTATGCACCATCTCTGCTCATCCAAATATCTGGTATTGCATGCAATGTTTTTGGAATGCCAAATAACAACAATTTTATAACAATTTCTTAACCTAGCATTACTGTATAGCTTGAGCACATGCGCTCCGTTTGTTCGTCAGTCAGGCTAAAGTGGAGTGAAACATAATACTGGTTGATGTTCAAGCTTGGTCTTACCTTGTACCCCATGTTGTCTCGCGCGGTATATTGTGGTTGCTTAGTTACTTGCTTCCACTTGCTTCCACGGCAGTTCTCCCCTCATCTTTCCTCGCGTCAGAGCGGCCTCTAAATGAAATCAGACAGACAGGTTTAAGCTCTACATACAGACAGAGATATACAAGACCGAACCGATCCTTCCTTATAGGACCCCTGTCTAGATAGCGAGAGAGAGAGAGAGAAAAATGGATTCACATAAACGATTTTACAGACATTGTCGTTTGAGCGCAGCCCCTGACCTGTCGAAGTGATGCTCCTCTGTTGATACCGTGTGCAACGGAGCATTAACGTCTGTCCGTATTTACGGTAGCCTTTGCAGCAGCATATATATATTTAATGCCATAGGCCTATTATATTGTCGGATTTTTTATCTGCTGGAGTATCGATTGTCGTTATTTTGGACGTCCAGCGTCATATTTAGATTTCAGAGCTCGGACCAGACCGGTCTGGACAAGCGAGTTGGTGGCGATGCGGCAAAGCTTGGACGCTATGATCTCTGTTGTCCGCGCCGCCGTGGTAGGGGCGATGCTGCAGTTGCGCAGCTTGTTTTTACAAAAGCATGCAATCGGTCTCTGCAGAGAGAAAGAAATGGAGAGAGAATAGAAAAGAGCCGAGTATATGCGCACTTTAAAGCCTATGATCTGGAGTTGAGATTCAAATTAATGTTATGCCGCTGCCCCTTTCACTCGCGAGTTAGAAACAAATTGGTGGGAAATGCTTTATTTTTGGGGTTTGATGACGAATTTATGCCGCAAAAAAAATGGGCAGAACGGAAGATATGGCTAAATTAATATGTAAGTCTAGTAAATATTAGGTAAACTCAAAGCATGTTAAAAACCAGAAAAATATCTCACAAATTCAAAAAGGTGTTCCCTGACCGGGAATCGAACCCGGGCCGCGGCGGTGAGAGCGCCGAATCCTAACCACTAGACCACCAGGGAAGCTGATGAAATTGGAACTTTTAAGCAGATTTATGTATGTATGTATGTATGTATGTATGTATGTATGTATGTATGTATGTATGTATGTATGTATGTATGTATGTATGTATGTATGTATGTATGTATAACTAAATACTATTTATGTAACCAGGAAAACTGATTGTATTTTGAGAATTCATATAATGTCTGAGCCATTCTTGTTTTGTGTGAAATACTGAACTTGGAACAGATACAACGTTGTGTAGTTACTCATTATCCCGTCTATGATATGAAAAAGATATTCGACGTGACACTACAGACAATTGACAATTCATCTATTTGGTCGAACACATAATATAAGTTTCATGCACACGCACTAGATCAGACATGTGATTTATAGAGTAGGTGGACGGCATGAATTTTAGGACCTCGTGGCGCAACGGTAGCGCGTCTGACTCCAGATCAGAAGGTTGCGTGTTCAAATCACGTCGGGGTCAATTGCTTTTTGATTGAATGTTAAACGTTTACCATTATAGACAATTAAAAAGGAGGCCTTTGCTAGATATGATATTAATAGTGTATATTATGATATGATAGACAATGTGAATTTATAAGTCTGTGGAGTAGTCCCTCTGTGAGGGACTGACTGCTTTTGTGATTTTGTGTGGGACTGACTATAGCTACTCTCTATTGGACTGCAACACTTTCAGTATTTATTTTTTCTAAATATTTTCTTTTATACATTTTGTTTTTACTTTTCATTACCTGCCTTGAAAACAGGGCACTGCTGCAAGAGACCAAGTCTCAGTCAGTCAAACTTGTATAAACAATAATAATGGTAATAATAATAATAATAATAATAATAATAATAATAATTAAATCAGTCCTAGACTTCCGAAGTACAACTTTGACTTGATAGGTCTTATTTATACATGTGTATTCTTTGACATTGGCTAAATTACGTTAA
>JAPMUY010007720.1:0-58102 GCA_026901105.3 Galaxias olidus | reverse complement strand
ACAAAAAAGCAAAAACAGAAGAAATATGTAAGGGGGCAAATACTTCTGCACAGTACTGTACATATACATATATACACACACATATATATATACATATATATATATACATACACATATATATATACACATATACACATATACACATATACATATACACATATACATACACATATACATACACACACATATATATATATACATACATACATACATATACACATATACATACACACACATACATACATACATACATATATATATATACACACACGCACGCACACACATATATACATACACACACACACACACACACAGATATGTATATATACACACGCACGCACATTTACATATACACACACACACACACGCACATTTACATATACACACACACACACACACATACATACATACATACACACACATACATACATACATACACACACATCTCCATATACACGCATACACATATATATACACATTTACATATACACATATACACACACACACACCTTATTTAAAATTTTCGCTGCCGTTTACCCCTCCATGATTCTTCTATTTACGCTCCCGTCAGTATACTTTGAACGCTCAATGTAACCTAGCTTGAGGGGGTGGACGAAAAGATAACGTGACAAGCTGAAAGACAGCGCTACGTTGTTATAATACTGTCGAGAACACCCCTACACCGAAAACATTACTTGGGGGGAAAATAATGACGTTTGAAATGAGAATACATTTTTACATAGATCAACAGCATATTCCAATACGTGGCTCTCAACATTTAATAAGTTGAGTTAGCGTAATCGTAGCGTCTGGGTTGGGGCGGTAAACAATATTATGATGTGTGCAGAGTTTGGCTAGCAATATCAGCCTTCTCTATTTGCAGGTTAACGTCCACATGCCTATACGCTAAATGTCATTACGCATTGCTCCGGTCTAGTGACTATACATGCCAGTTAATTCTGACACAGCCCACAATACAACATTACTTCTTCATTCCAATTTTCTAGATGATCAGAACACTGCCAAACTGGCTGGTGCTGGTTTTACGTGACGTCATCTTTCTTTGTCCCACTTTCCTCCTCGCTGGTTTAACATCCGGTGCGAACAGTTCAATGTTTAGTTTTTTCCCACATTTTTTTTGTCCACCATTGTTAACATTAGTAACGGATGTTCGTTTTTGAAATAGCAATATTTGACTACTAAGACACATTTCAGTGCAAACTATTTCAATACGTAATTTAAATGAGTACACAAATATAATAATACGTTAAACCGACTAGTATTTCTGGTGCCGACTAGCAAGAAAAGCAACGTTTAACCGACTAGTCACGCACATTCCTACATAAAACTAGAAAAGAATGGGATGTGATAAGTAACTGTGGAGGCTGCCTTTTAGAAATGGTTTGGATGAGTGCTTTGTGAGCAGAACCAAAAATAAGTGGACAGATGGCCTGCACCGTACGGGGACTGACCAAGGAAACAGAGGGAGCCACAGACGCAGAGAGAACGACAGGACACAATCTTTCCACCAACACAGCTCCCACTCAACTACACCCAATGCCAATATCAGCATGACAACTAGTGGCACAAGGGAAAGGGGGGCGGGTTAGCAGCTGTCAGACAACGCTTTATTTAATATGCACAGTTGATTTATGATCAGGAGAACATAGTATTGCCTGGGAAGTCCCATTTCTCACATTCAATTGCTTTAAGTAACATGTTTTCCGTTTCAAATAGACTGAGCTATCGATATAATTCATGGGTGGGTGTGCTTACTACGGATTGAATTGATTGGAAAGAGCTATAATCTAGAGCGGTCAGCAGGAAGGACAGCGTTGTTGAGGTTTAACAAGCTATTGCAATAGTTCCACATGTCTGAGCTTTAAGCTGCATAAGAAAAATCAGTTAAGTAACTGGAAGACAATTATTTCTGTCTTCTCAACTTTACTCCATTGTTAAGCGTTTGACAACTTGCCTTTAGTTTACACCTTCCAACTTTGAAAACCAAAAATGTAGATGTGTGCACATCATGCGATTCATGATTTATGAATCATGAAGACTAGCATAAATAATTGAATACACCTTATAGTAAATCGACCATGCACTTCAGTGATTATCTTCCCCTGCAGCCAGGAAAGCTTTAGCCAAGTGTTGGTTCATTTTGGACTGGTGTTCGGCATGGTAAGAGTTAAATGAGATCATTAGCTTCCAAGTACAGACAAACAATTGCTGAACTGGGGATGAGAGTTGAAACAGCTCAAGTAGTCAGTGTAGACCTTACTCACCCCACTTAAGGTCTTTATGTTGTGCAGGGCATTCTGGGCCTCAAGTGCAGCTTTTCTGGTATAAAATGTTACAAAACAGCATCCTACAGAAAGAAAATTAAATGGAGAGATGGTGAGAACAAAATTTTGATTGTACGTTACATATCCACAAAAAATGAACTAAAACAGCTGCAAGAGACAGCCGGAAACTAACTAGAGGAAAACGCTTTATGTATGGCACGTGTTCCCAACATGTGACATGGTATTCTTCGCACAAACTCTCAGGCTAGAGGCTACAATGTACAGCAGTGCAGTGTTAGAAAAATATCACACGATAGGTGGGCAACAGGGGCATGGTGCGACCTGACCGGGGATGTTGGTTGTGGATCTGGCTGTCAAGTGCCACTAGTCTTCTGCACAGTCCAGACAATATGGTCCACCTACTGTTCCCACTCAGAGGTCCACATTGTGTGTTTGTCTATATTAACTGAAGCAAAGACAAACATGAAAAACCTAAATTAAAACTGCACCGGTACAGAAAACCGGTAGTGAGAAAGAAAGCAGGGGGAGGTGGGAGTTGTTGGGGGAGGGTAGAGAAAAGGAGAAAAAAAACGAGCCTCTCATCCTTGTGTCCCAGAAGAGCGCCTATGGCGTTCTAGCCTGTCAGTTTGGCCTGGTTCGGGGGTAGGGGGACTGTAGAGCACTGCAGTGTCTCTGACCTACATAATGTGTGTGTGTGTGTGTAAGAGAATTATGCCGTTACTGAAGCTCCTAGGCCGTGGGGAGGGCTGGTGAACTCCATGCTTTGAGCTGCTGTCTCCTCTCTCTGAAAGCCATCTTCTCTCTTATTTAGCACAGCTTTTGCATTTTTTTGCTAAATAAACCATCAAAGGCATGATGGCAGACTTAAGATTGTTTCTTTCATGACAACAGTACACGCATTCCGTGAGCAAATGAGACAGAAATAATATTTCCTAAATATAGTAAAGCAAACAAGCAGGGCTTTCCATAAGCTCCGGCTGCTGGCCAACAGCAGACTACTTACTACGTTAAGTCCAGCCGGCTACTTCACGATATAAAATAGTTTTGATTCACAAAGCTGCAATTTTGCTATGCATTTATGATCACTAGCCTCCACTTAAAAAAAATGCGAGCCGGATGATAGCAAAAGTTCATTGATAGGCATTTTTCTCTATAGTAAGATAGTGGGGTCAGACTCCAGGGGAGCTCGCTCAAGTTTGTCCTTGCAAGGTAACTAGCAAAAGCTGGTATGGACTTTCAGAGAGGACGCTACTCACCCAATAAATTCACATGCTGTTATTTTAAGTGATTTTTTGAATGAGTTTATTTTATAAATATTTGAATTAAATGAAATGAAATGAAATGTAATTTAATTTAATTTAATTTAATTTAATTTAATTTAATTTAATTTAATTTAATTTAATTTAATTTAATACATAGGCTTGAGAAACATTAAAGTCAAGGTGTAAAATGAAAAAATAAGCAAGTAGAGATGCACCGATGGGTGGTATCGGGCCGATCTGGGACTCCAGTAGGCAGACTCGAATATGGTTTCTGAAAATGTAACCACATCAACGTCCGATAGATGTACGCTAACATGTTAGTTTTAATCTCAGCGGGAAAGTCAGTTGTTAAATGAACATTCTAGTAAAAATTGAGAGATTGCGTAGATAAGTGACAGAACTGAAGCAGTGATCAGCCCTTCAATCACAGCCGCGTGTCAACTAAAAACCTATCTTGGAGAGGCAACCATTCAGAGGAAAGACTTTGCTCTCCACTACGGATGCCCTGTTCACAATTAATTCGCTGCGCTGCAACACTACCATGTCCATAAAGGCGTGCGTGTGATCCGCCCTCAACGCAACTGCACACAAAAGAGGAACAATAGAGTCTAACACACCGCTCAAAAAAACACATCAGATCTCAATGGGGGAAAAAATCATGCTGGACATCTATATTGATATGGACTGGGTAATGTGTTCGGAACGAAGGGATGCCACATTATTTGATGGAAATGAAAATTATCAACCTACGGAGGGCTGAATTCAAAGACACCCTGAAAATCAAAGTGAAAAAATGATGCAGCAGGCTAGTCCATTTTGCTGAAATTCCATTGCAGCAACTCAAAATGGTACTCAGTACTGTGTACTGCCCCCACGTGCTTGTATGCATGCCTGACAACGTCAGGACATGCTCCTAATAAGATGACTGATGATGTCCTGGGGTATCTCCTCCCAGATCTGAACCATGGCATCACTGAGCTCCTGGACAGTCTGAGGTGCAACCTGGCGGCGTTGGATGGATCGAAACATAATGTCCCAGAGGTGTTCTATTGGATTTAGGTCAAGCGAGAGTGGGGGCTAGTCAATGGTATCAATTCCTTCATCCTCCAGAAACTGCCTGCATACTCTCGCCACATGAGGCTGGGCATTGGCGTGCACCATGAGGAACCCAGGACCCACTGCACCAGCATAGGGTCTAACAATGGGTCCAAGGAGTTCATCCCGATATCTAATGGCAGTCAGGGTGCCGTTGTCTAGCCTGTAGAGGCTTGTGCGTCCCTCCATGGATATGCCACCCCAGACCATCACTGACCCACCACCAAACCGGTCATGCTGAACGATGTTACAGGCAGCGTAACGTTCTCCACGGCTTCTCCAGACCCTTTCACGTCTGTCACGTGCTCAGGGTGAACCTGCTCTCATCTGTGAAAAGCACAGGGCGCCAGTGGCGGACCTGCCAATTCTGGTGTTCTATGGCAAATACCAATCGAGCTCCACGGTGCCAGGCAGTGAGCACAGGGCCCACTAGAAAAAAAAGACGTTTTCTTGAGCAGTGTATAAGTCAAACAAGTGTGATTTATTTTGTGACAAGCGAGTTCGACAAGGCAATTAAGGGCAATGATAACTGTTTAATTTGGCTTTAGCCTTAGTTTTAGAAAATTACCCACTGTGGCAAACATTACAAGCTACTAAAAATCAGGCTTATAAATAATAAATTTATACTCAATCATTACTGGTAATGGTAATCTACCTGAAATATGAAAGTATTGAAACATAAAAGGGTAATTGATAGCCGTCAATTGTTGTCATTCACATTTGTTTGAATCACGCTGCTGGCATCACATGCTTTGAACAAGCAAATGGGAACAGGATTAACATGGATATTAATGGATGAGTACACTGGGCAAAGATGTGAACAATACCAGGATAGCGGGTAGCATTTCCTTCTAGTTTTTTGGTACATCACTAAGATAAAGCGTCCAGATACAGTCTAACGGATTAATCCCTATGCCATAATAAGATGTATGGCATTAAGGGGACTTAAGTCTATTATAGTGTACCATCATGTTTCCATTACACAGCACTGGACATCAGGCATCGTTTCTTTGAGAAAAAAACAAACAAACAAATAAACTCAGCCAGGGTACGAAATCCTGGTTCACAAGGACAATAACAGAGAAGGGGGAGGTGTGCTCCCGCTCAAGATGTATTCCCCTCACACAGGCCCGATTGAGTAAAACGGCTACTGATCAGGCCTGGATAATCTACAGGAATACATTAGCGTTGCATTAACATGTCAATAGGCCTTCACAGCTGACACTCAGAAGCAGCAAAGAACTCAAACCCTGGAACAGAGAGGGCTTTGATCTAGGCTCCGCAGACCTTCCAAACGTCTGCTGTATACATCTTATCAACAGCACCCCAGGCATACTATAGGTGGTTGGTTTTCATAAGTAGGCCAGTTAGTCCGTTTTGGCTCAGTTTAGAGCTACAGGAGATTATGATAAATAATCATGCCAATTCAATTAAGGAAAGATACAAGGATGCATTCAAAGCAATGTTGTTGCTTATAAAAGTGGAGTCCTAGCCTATATCATCACAGCTCAGAGGTAACAATTAGGCCTCTGATTCCCCTTTCCAGCAAAGTGGTCTACAAAGCAAGATAAATGTGTGAACACTAGCAAGTCTTATCAGAGGGTTATACATTAAAACAAACAAGTGGCTTAGGGGGTGAGGCTTTAAAACACCAATTTAAAATGTGGAGAAAAAACAAATGTAATTCAAATCGCCAGAGCAGTCCTTCACTTTATCCATCTGCTGTTAGTTCCTGTAAAATGGGCACTTCCAGGGGCACTCAGGGCGCTCTGCACACCACAGCCTTCCACTTCACGGTCTCCTTTAATTGCAACCTACACCCAAATTGCTCAAGCCTTCCTTCTAAATGATTTTGCTGATGTGGGAAATTGTAGACAAGTAACCCCTTTCCCGATGGACCCTCCATTCTAGCTTTCGAAGCAGCAGAGGGAAGTATAAAAACAAAACATAATGCTGGGTTGTAAAAAGGGTCTTCACTTAACCCTGGAAAAAAATGTATTTGATCAACGTGTATTAAAAACCAGCACAAACAAAAGGTGCATGGTATGCACACATTAGTGGTCGACCGATATGGGTTTTTCAATGGCCGATGCCAATATTTACAGAACAAGGCAGCCGATAGCAGATACATGAGGCCGATATTATGTTGTTGTTTTTTGGAGGTGTTTGGTTCCCTGGTGTTGGCTCAGTGAAATACTGCCATAAAATACTAGATTTCTGTCCGGTTATCTGTAATTATTAAAATATGAAAAATACAAGGTCAATATTTAGGTTACAATAAAACAAATTTAAACAAAGACAAGTAGCCCAATGTATGATTACATTATTCCATGCACATTACATGGTTATCTTAGCCAGTAACATAGCTTTAGATGGAACTTTTATGAATTAATTTAATAGAAAAATGCAGTGGGTTATGCTGCAGACTTCAGAATGTGACCGATATAGGGAGAGCATGCAGTATGTTTAACGCCACCACAAATTTATTTTTGTGCAATTAATGCAGTCATAGGCCTAACTAAGACAGCAAATCGGATGGAAACTAGAAAGCAATGGATAAAGAAAAGCGTATTTTTGAAGGGCTATTGACAAGTTGAGCTGCACAAACCCTGCCAAATGGGTATGTCAACAAGAAGTTATTTTGTTACTATCGGAGAACATCCATCGATCCATCCATCAATCCATCCATTAGCTATACCGCTTATCGTTTGCAGGGTCGCGGGGGGGCTGGAGCCTATCACAGCCGACACAGGGCGAGAGGCGGGGTACACCCTGGACAGGTCGCCAGTCTTCGGAGAACATATTATCTTAAAATGGCCTACCTATTGCTAGCCAAGCACACAGCTAATGCAGACGGCCCCGTTAGCCCCGAAGCACCTCACTTGCGGGCGTTTGTATTCCTCATGAGATTGACACAATTACATTCTGGTTGAAGTGCGAGTGAGCTTTAGGCTGGCCAAAGACGTTTTCACCTTTTTTTTATTTAATTTAATTTTTTTAAACATGTAATTCGACAGTCAATTTGTAAGATTTTTTGATATTTGGTAAACGTTAAGTAATAAACCAATTAATAAAATTGTCCGTTTTTCTAAAAGTGACAGTTTTAGTGTCGAAAAAAGGTGATTAAATGTTACGAGTTGTTACTTCAGTGTCGCCAACCGAAGTAGTCAAAAAGCATTAACTGGTCTTAAATCCACCCACCACAAGCCATTTTCCCCCTCATATTTAAGATGGAAACTAAATCTAGTCTGCCTGTCTAGGATATATATCTAGCTGTTTAAAATCTACAACTGGGCCTGCACCAAACCCTCCCTCCTTCCTCTTTATCAAAAGCATGCCTTATTTTCTTGCCTATAAGATGTTCAGGCACCTCCACTTAAGGTAATCTAACCATGCTCAAACCCTGTTCTTGCCCTTCCTTTGTCTCTAACAGTAGTCTGCTGCTTCACTGCCAGGCTGAGGAAATTACTTTTTGCCTGTGACACAACATCTGATGGGGCACAACCAAACTCCCTCTCTTCCTCAGTGTTGGCAGCTCTCTGATTCATATACAAGGCTCAGGACTCTAAACAACTAAAAAGCTTATTTCATGTGCTGGATAGGGCATGGTGGTTTCTAAACAATTGATCACATTCCTAAGCCTTATAATGCACCAAAAAACTGATGATAGATGAGAATTGTTGGCTATGTTTAGAACATTTTATACTTCATGTATAACCTTTTTTAAATTATTGAGGTAAAACGTTAAGTTACAGTAACTCAAGGCAAACTGGTACTACTACTACCCTCACTGACATAGGTTAAGTACGACTGTTTTTCCTACCCCCCCTTTTTGCCCAATAATATTAATACGGTAGATGTAACATTACCAGTTAATTAGCATAATGTAACATCCATTTCTCATCACAATAGCATAGCCATGAGCTGTTAAGTTGCACTGCAGTCCATATCCTTCATAATATATGTCTGAACAAAATTGGTGAGGATGCAATCAATTCCTTATTCTGTTTAATTACTCCCTTTAATACATTACTCAGACAATGCGTACAGACAGGGATAAACCATATGAAAATCACATGTAATTAGATTGCCCTAGACAAATCTAGTTGTGTGCCTATATGCTGCAAGTGCTTGTAGGCTTCTTTCGGCAAAGCCACACCATTTTGTGATCTGTAAGAAAATGGTAAGTTTATCCTTAAATGCTATTTTCAGGGCCAACTAATTTCTCATAAAGAGCATAGGATACCCTTGACCACATTAGATGTGTAGACTGTCTGAACAAGTGGTGTGTGCATGCCATCAAGCACTTTATATTTATTTTATCAATTTTACATTGCAGTGTCATGGGTTACACTGGACTAGGGACTAAAGTATACCATATGTCATTAGATTGTCATTAAGTGTAAAGAAACTGTGTAAACAGAGGTTTTAAAACTTTGAAGGGAAGGTACGTTAGACTACAACTAACTTTAAAGATTGTTTGCATGCATGACTGGGCAAGTGTTTGGTGTCTTGAAATGTGAAATCTGGGAAAAACGTGCACATCAATGGCCATTAGATTAATGAGATAAATACATAACTGTTTATGTTGTGAATAATAGAAGATATTTTGCTATTTGTTGAATTGTTTTTTTAATACAATATTTGTTTTGAAGCTTCCCTTCTTGGTACGCCACTATAAACAGAGTTTACACAACTCTTCCCACCTTAGGTTCTCAATTCGCCTTGTTTTGACAGTAGGATTAAAAAATATGATAACTTAACTTATGGCAATCCATAAGAATATCTGAAATATTCAACTTTGTTAAAATTATACATATATCTTGTGTCTAAAGTCAGCAACGTTAGTAAGCAGGCGCAGAACGCAACAAGCTAGCGCTAGCAAGGATTATCCTCAGACAAGCTCAAATTAAAGCATTTAAGGGTGCGGTTAAATATGGGAAGTACCGAAAATTTTGTGGCCGTTTTGACCAAAAACAGCCGCTCAGAACTCTAAGTCTTAAAGATGACCGATGCCAAGGCGCTTTTCATGTATGAAAACAACCAGTAATATCTTTCACAACGTTTTTATACAAAGCCTCAGCAATACGGATGCAGTTTTACAAATTGCCACTACAAGCATTATGAGAGACGAACGTTAAGTATTCTAGTATGAGACAGATGAAATTACAGCTGGTTAACGACAGTTAGTGTTACTATGAAACGATTTACAATGCTTATATACGTATTTAAGTCCACTTTAGTAGTTATTAGACGATGCAAAACTTAATGCAAGTAATTTTTTTGCTGCTAACTGCATTTAGAATTCTCCCATTACGGTCCGAATGTTTGGCCGGTCTATTCATATTGAAGTAGTTACCTGACCAATGTACCTGTAATACAATGAACGCAGTGTTCTTAGTCAGAACGCAGACATTAAAGTTTGTTCGGCATTCAGATGAACTGAAACAAATTGAAAAGAATTACCACTGCCATTGATGAAGTTGACAGATTTATTTATTTCACAGCGCACAGAACACCAACTACCATGGAATAAATAAAATAAATAAAATAAATAAATAAATAAATAAATAAAAGAGACAATAAATAAATGTAGAAGTAAATAAATGCTGAAATATATAGTTAAATGAATGAATGAAAGAATGAATGAATGAAATGATGTACATTTAATTATTTCAGTCAACATTTAACTTTCTATTTAATCATTTAATATTGGCACAAATCGTTCTCCATACATTTGGAGGGGATGCTCAATTTCAGTTGTATCTGATAATATGTGCTACCGGGAAGCCTATCCTAGGGGGAGGTGCAAATTGTGAATGTGTCATGCAATGCATGGTGCCTTGCAAAAAAAAAGTGTTTAACCCCCCAGCTAAATCACTAATTTCACTGCATAACAATTAATACATATATAAATTAGAGATGCACAGATACCATTTTTGGGTGAGTGATACTTAAACTTGAGTACTCGCCAATCAGAGTCAAGTACTTTTCATGACATTGCCAAATCACATGCAGCCTGAATAAAACTACTTTCTAATTGAGGTAAAACGTTAAGTTGGAACATGGCTGTGACTAAAGTGCTGCTTTCACGTAATCGCCATTTTTTATTAGAACGTTCATTTAACAATTGACTTTCCTGTGGAGAATCAAAACTATAATTTAGCATAAGTATCGGATATTGATATGGTAATATTTTCCGATACCCGATCAGAGTACTGGAGCCCAGTATCGGCCCGATACAGATACCACCAAGTAGTATCGGTGCATCTCTAATAAATTATATTATAATTTTACAATAAATATACAACGTATTAATAATTTGCATATTATTGTGCAAAATATAAAATAAATAGGCATAGCTACCAGTGTCAAATTTAAAACATGAGGTGTAAACATTCAATTAATAAATAGATTGCTTTAACATTGGCTCAACTCCAGTAGCAAACTGTGGGGCCTAGAACCGGTTCCTCAGTAACATAATTTGGATGTTACAAACATATACTACAACTGACAAAAAATGACATTGACGAGCGCTGCGCTTTTGGCTTCTTGGAAATAATGCACAGCCTTTGTTATTTACCAACCCATGGTATGAACTAGCCTTTTGAACCAGTAATTGTTCTACTAGACAAGTTTGCAAAATCTTCTTTTTGGGGTGCTGAGAGGGAATTTAGGGATGCATGAGCACCCCGAAAAGGGTTTAAAATCGAATGTTACAAGCTAAATAGTCAAAGACATCAATAAATAATTCGCACTTCAATGGCATCGCACAGCCTGCTCAAGACGTGAATGTAGATGACAACGACAGGGAATTCATGGTACAGAATCTCCGGTCTAACACCGTTAGCTTACTAGCAAGCTATCTTACCGGTGTACTGAAGCACAGACAGTGTCGCGCGCACGCGCAGAGAGGGGGTGAGCCAAACAGCAGGAAGCTATAAATTTATGTTTTACAGTTCTCTCAGGCAACATTATGTGAAGCATTAACAGGTTTCTGACTGTTCCACAGCACCCACCACTAACATCGGTGTCTCAATCAATCTGTCGACCACTAGCACACATAAAGTACTACATTGACGAGTGATGTTGAGATTGCAGGGCTTCAGACTGCCACCAATTTTGGTGTCAAATGCCACCACAAATGTGTCCACTGCCACACAAAAAAAAAAAAGAATGGCGTCAGTACTGCCACTTGATTTTCGTTGGTGCTTTTATTATTATTACAGTATTATAAAAAATCCTAAAGCCATATTTTAGTCAAACAGGTTGGCCGATTTTGTTTGATTGTTTATTATTTTCCTTTGAACTACACACTGGCAGCATTTATTTCTCTTTCTGTTTCTCTCTCGCAGTACAGTACACTTCAGGACTATTACCGTTTTTAAAAAAATGTGTATGTTGTTTTTATATAAAATACTTCAAAAAAAACTGCCACCAGTTTTTGTGCTACTGCTACGAACTGAAAAACTTGGTAGCAGCACTGCCACCAGTGTAAAACGTTGGTCTGGAGCCCTGGACTGTATGTGTGTATGCTAATTGAGCTTATGAACATGGTACCTTTGCTCTGAGGAGGGGTTTGAGTGCGGTCACGAAGTATGTTGATCTGGTGCACAGTGCCAAAGGGCTCAAACAGCTCCTTGAGTTCAGTTTCTGACCAGGAGCGTGGGATCTGGCCCACAAACATCTTGATGGAGTCTGGGTCTGGCTGGTCCAGATGTTCCAGTGAGCCATTCATCTTGCTGCCGTTACCGTTGCTGTAAGAACAGAGGAACATATCAAAGCATATTTTGAATTATAATCCGAACAATCTTTCACAACCATTTATCAAAGTAGTATACTCTGTTAATAGATGCATCAATCCTGTGTCGATGAGTTATCAATCACTTTCCTGGGATTGATATTTGAAGGGTGCGTCCACGTCTGGGGGGGCCCCCTAACATATGTTTTACATTTTTTTGTGTCCTTTTTTTATGTTTTCTGTGCTCGTTTATGTATTGTTTGTTCTGTGCTGGATACCAAAATACCTTTCTCGGCCTAGGTTAAGCGGCTACAGTGTTTGTGCCCGTTGCCATGGTATCGATTGTTTCCGGCTACTTCGATGTATGTTTTTTTCTTCTTTTTTTGTGTTTTTTTCATTCATTCATTTCATTATTATTTTTATTATTGTTTTTCCAAAATGTTTAAAGAACGAGTAAACATAAAACAAGCAAAACATGAAGTAAGGCAGAGTAATACATCAAGCTAAATTTTTTATTTTTTTTAAATCAGGGGAATAGAAAATAGTTACACATAAATCTTAAATGAGTAGCAAATATTATAGCATTTTGCAGCTTTCATATTTCTTGAACATTCAATTGTATTTAAGTAATGTTTGAGTTCCTTAAGACCAAGTGCAAAGGTTTTTTACCCGCAAATTTACATTTAGGGATATAAAATGTATCTAAAAGTAAAAGCAAGTTAAGAAAAAAATGCTTCTCATTACCACAGTCAACATTAAGGAATCCAAACAGTCAATGATCAATGGAACGTCTTGTATTTTTGTCCAGATGGATTGATAAGGCAGCTTAAGTTAGCCTAGAGATCCCTTCGGCTTTGGAGAGTAATTACTTTTATTTTTTTTTTTAAGTAATTTTTTTAAATTATGTTTTTTACTTATTTAATTAAGTTCTTTAATAATAGGGTCAAAATTCAAGGCACATATTGTATTCAAGTCTTGAGAG
Organism: Galaxias olidus; assembly: GCA_026901105.3. NCBI lineage: Eukaryota > Metazoa > Chordata > Actinopteri > Galaxiiformes > Galaxiidae > Galaxias > Galaxias olidus. The sequence continues at coordinate 44,716 of JAPMUY010007720.1, read as the reverse complement.
AGTAATACCCAAGTAAGTAACAGTTTCCTTGATAGGAATACCTTCAATAGAAGTAAGTAGACATTTTTTAACAGATAGTCATTCACATTTCTTAATGTTTAAACATAAACCAGAAGCCTTTGAGAAGCTATTGATAACATTAATAGCAATTGGAATTTGGGAGTCACCTTTCAAAAAAAAAAAAAAAAGTGTCGTCATCTAGTTGTTTCAATGTTTCTTCTTGTTTTCTGCAATGGATATGCCTTTAATGTTACTTGTTTTGATGAGAGAAGTTGAGTGGTAAGGAGGAAAAGAGAAGCTGAAATGGATCAACCCTGTCTCATCCCCCTCTTTAAATCAAATATAGGAGAAGTACCAAGTTCCAATATGATAAAACTATTTACGCTAATGGAAATAGTTCTAATACATTTGCAAAGAAGTTCTCCAAATCCAAAGCTCTCCAGACAACAAAAAATAAAGGGGTGTTCTGCTGTATCAAATGCTTTATAAAAGTCTAAGAAGACAATAAAGCTATTATTGGAAATAAGATCAGAGTAATCTAGTACTAAGCAAATATTATTTGAAATATGTCTGTTTTTTATAAAACCAGATTGCGTTTTGTCGAGAATTGAGTCTAAAACCTTTCTTCTTCTTAAAGTAAAAACTAAAGCAAGAATTTTAGGGTCATTGTTGAGAAGACTGATTGGACGCCAATTATCAGTAAGAAGCAGATCTTTTTTTGGCTTTGGGATAAGAGAAATCAAACCTTGAGTCATACCAGGAGGTAAATCATTTCTATCAATACTCTCTTTAAATACCCGTACAAGAAATGGAGATAGTAACCCAGGAAAAAGTTTATAAAACTCTGAGGTGAGGCCATCAGAACCAGGTGACTTATTTTTAAGGCTGTCTATAGCTTCAATAACTTCTTGAACAATAATGGGATTGTATAACATCTTTTCTTCCTCACTAATTGACCTAATGTCTATGAGAGAATCCAAAAACTCAACAGTATTGTCTTCAAAATAACTGGATTTGTATAAATCTGTATAAAAATTTACAAAAAGTAGATACTGTTCTTGGATCATCAGTAATCTGGTCATTTTATGTTTAATTGTTGTAAGCTATTCAATCTACTCTGATATCTTTCTAGTCTGAAAAAACATGCAGTTTTGTTCTCCTTCCTCAAGCCACCTTGATCTTGATCTTGAATAGGCACCCTTAGCTTTACGAGTATAAATTTGATCCAATTTAATTAGCAGTTCGCTAAACTCAGCCCTACCCTCAGAGAGCAAGTCAGGATGTGTTTGAGAAAGAGACGCTATTTAATGATAGTTTCCTCTTCAACTCTTCTTGATTTCGCTAAATTACTGCCAGACCGTCTTAAATATTTGCCCATTTCAAATTTAAGAAGCTCCCAATTATTACCATAAGTCTTCTTTTAATGCCTTCTCCCACAACATAGACGTATTTTTCTAGTTGTAATTTAACCACCTCAATATAGAGGTGTTCAGTTTCCAGTATGAGGACCGTCCATGGTTAGTAGTAGAATTTAAGAGTTTTACATTTAAATGTATAGTCTTATGATCTGTAAGAATACCAACAGAAATATTCTCAATATGTAGGCTTTTAGAAGTGAGCCAAAAATCAATACGAGATTGTCTAGAACCAGTCTTATTACTCCATGTGAAGGATCTGTCAGAGAACCTGACTCTCCTGACATCTACAAGGTCAAATCTCTCAATTAGAAGTTTCAAATTACTATTCAAAGTGTTTAATTGCCCTGGGGGCCATCTATCCATTATATCATCTATTACTATATTGAAATCTCCTCCTAAAATCGGAAAAGCGTTAGGATACTTACTAAACCAATGATGAGATCTATTTTCCAAGAATTCCAACAAATGATCATTTTCAAGTTTGGACTTAATAAAAATCCTTTTATTTTTAGTGATAAGGCAACTGTAGCGACCGCTTTGATCATAATCAGAATGCAAAATATCTCCATTAAAATGACAACCCCTGCAGAACATTCAGACTCGAGGGAAAACCAAATGTCATTGCCCCATTGTGATCTACACCGACATTTACCACTGATTGGCAACGTCTGGAGATTGTACATCCGGCCATGATGCCAATCTCACCCTTGGCATTTACTATGGCCATGGAAGGAACAATTCGAGCATCAAAATGGGTCGTTGGCGGGATAAAGTTAAGGGCAGGATTATGCCTCCGTCCCATTCGAGCATATATGGATAATATGACAATATTGACGACAACAGCTCCGTGTACTACAATACTGCTAAGCAAACTTCATGATAACCTTAAATGGACTAGAATGAAAGAAAACCAAGCAAATCCAGAAGCATATCAGTTGTTAAGGGAAAATTGTGCAACAAAATTTTCTTCATAGAAAAGGATCCAATTACAACAGTGATCGAAAATCCTGTCAAAAGGAAAGTGGTACAATGCTACCCTTAAAGACTAAGCAGGTGGAGGAATTAAAGGATAGAATTGAACAGAGGCCTCGAGAGCATTGAGATTCAGGGTTGCCAAGAAAGCTAAAACTATGGTGCCTACAGTTTGGACTTCTACCCCGGCTTATATGGCCATTGACAGTGTGATATACCCATCACTAAAGTTGAAAAGCTAGAAAGAAGTCAGCTTTTATGCTAGGAAATGGTTAGGGGTGCCACGGTGTCTTTATAGCCTGGCTCTTTATGGGAAAGGTGCTCTGGAGTTGCCGCTTACCGGGCTTAGAGGAATTTAAGTGCACTAAAGATAGATTAGAAATGACACCTACGGAATCCTGAGATAGTATAGTAAGAAAAGCGGGACCCACATTAGCAACAGGACGGAAATGGAATCCAAAAGAGGCAGTACTGCAAGCAAAAGCAGCCCTTAAACATACGGAAATAGCAGGACAAGTACAACATGGACGAGGAGGATTTGCACTTGGTACAAGTAAACAGAGATGGTCAAAAGCAAACCCTTTGGAACAACCCAAATTAGTCATAGAACAGAGGAAGCAGTAAGGAGCGCTAAGACTGTCTCACAAGCCAAACAAGGGCAATGGATGAACTGGGAAAGTGTAGAGCAGAGGAAAATTACCTGGAAGGACTTGTGGGGAATGGAATCCACAAGAATTAGCTTCATTGTTAGGGCAACCTACGATGTAACACCAACAAATTTTAGCCAATGGGTAGGTGAGGATCTAACATGCCCCCTCTGTGGCGGGACGGCTAATCTCAAACACATAATGGCTGGGTGCAGGACGAGCCTTACTCAAGGAAGATACACCTGGCGCCACAATCAAGTACTAAAATGCTTGGCGGAGGCAATAGAGCATAGGCTTCTCAACAATGAATGCCCTGCCAATTGGAGCAGAGGGCGACATGCACCACATTCGCTTTGTCAGGGAGGTAGTACCAGGAAAGAAGAGTTATAGGGCACAACAAAGCTCAGGGCAGCTGAGGGAGCATGTGATTGGAAAATGCTTGCTGATGTCGGCCAACAACTGAGAGTCCCATCAGAGATCGCAACAACCAACTTAAGACCAGATTTATTACTCTGGGCCAACACACAGCAAATGTTTATTTTATAGAGCTAACAGTCCCGTGGGAGGAAGCAATAGACGAGGCATACAAAAGAAAGAAACTACGCTATAGCGAATTAGCAGCTGAGGCAGAACAGCGAGGTTGGAGAGCAAAGGTCTAATAAAATAAAGTGGTTTAATCTCAGGACAAATCTATAAAAGGCAAGTCTTTCCTGCAGAACGTCAGTTTAAGCCTGCAGGAGAGTAGGGAAAGATTTTCTTCTTTTCAGGTGGTAAGTATCCCTGCAGAGTTGGCAGAAAGTGCCTGTAGGAATAGGTAATAGGGATGGGTATAGGGATATCTCTCGGTTTATAAAAGTTTTTTTTCTTCTTAGTATCTGGCCATGCCGAGAGCGGATATAGAGGGGGTGGCTCTGAGACGTCATTGCTCACCGTGAAGCCTTCTGGAGGTGTCGTGGGCTCAAATTAACGAAACATCCGGAATGGAGGGTGCCCACTAGAAAACCCCAATGACATTTCTGCTCTCAACCCAAGTCCATTCTAAATTATTGTCTATTGAAGTGCTCATCTTGGAGTATGGCACTATGGATATTACAACATCCTATGTATATTGAAATGTCTAAAAAGATTTATCATTGACAAACATCTTCTCTGGGCGTCTCAGGAAGCCCATTTAACTTCAAATTCCATCTTCTGGAGTAGCTTTCCAAATCATCCATACCGCTTTGTAGCTTTTTCAGAGGCTTCTCCACTGTTTCCACACGCTTTGAGGATGTTGACTTTAACTGCGACATTATGGATATAAATACAAGCATGTTCGATCTTCATGTTCAAGTCTGTAATGCCTTGCCAATTTTCACCGACCATTTTTTCTATGGCATCAGATCTCGTGTTAATGAGAAGGGACAGGGAAGCTATGATATGATCATCAGTGGGACCAGATTTGGAAGTAGGGGTACAGGTATCGCTAGATTAAAACAAGGCTTTCTAAGCAGCTATAGGTTTGCTTGGAGTAGGCTTAATTGGCAGTAAAGGAAAATCCTCGTCAGTCATTGTAAATGTCTCCCTCCACAACATAATCATGTCCACTCTGACAGAATGATGATTGCGCCAACATCTTCTGAGTTTTTCTAAAGTAAATTGCAACTCACTGAATTACATAAGTAATTATCAGTATTTGTCAACAATTGTGATAGTTTTCACAATCATTTATACTTGTCGTGCTGAGCTTGGTAACGCGTGTATTCAAACCACCATCTTGGCCGACCCTCACTGCGCTGTATGTTACTTAGCGCTAGCACGAAACGCTGCACGTAACAGCTGGCTTAATACTAGGAATGTTCCTAACGACTAATTTCCCTGACGTTTAAACGGAAGTTTATATTTAGACTTGTCTAAAATTAGGAGAACACTCAGAAAAGTCCCAAAAAAACACTAACCTATGAAGAAAAAACATTCAATTAAATATTCTTCAATTTATGCTCCCGTCAGTATATTTTGAACGCTCAATCTAACCATGATGTTAACATGCACAATTTATTATCTATTGATGTTCATGGCCAACTGATTCATACTCTGGAATGGGCCAGCTAACGTTAGCGAACTCAAGTCAGTATATCATAATAGGCCTCCTGATAACATTACTTCAATAAACGTAGCCTACAATGTTTATATAACTTAAGCTACTAAAATATTGCATCACTGCATTTTCAGAAGAGTTTGTTAAAAATATTGCTCCAATATAGCCAAGAACCGCGTGATGATGATGAGAAAGATAGTCCGGTTACGTTACTTTGTTGCCTTCCAGTGTAACATTAGTGGTGGCTATTAGAATATTCTAACTGGTGATCAAATATTTGTGATGTGAGAGCAATCTACGCATTCACAAATGTAACCTTGTTAAACTATAGACAGTCAGGAGAGGCTCTGCTCTGAGCATGTTATTGAGCATTGACAGGCCACCTCTGGGTGAGTTTCCTCATGACAGATCCTCAAGAGCCCTTTTTTTTCTTTTCTTAAACATGACTTGTTAAGCCAGGCTGAAAACTTTACCACTGAGGCAAATATACAGTGTAAGTACTAGTGGGTCAGAGGCATTATGTATGATTTAATAGAAAGTTTTTTTACGTTGATTTGCAGCCAGGTGCGATTTTATTTCACATTTTTTAATAACCTATTGATATTAAATAAGCAACGTGCACACCACCCAGACACAACAATCCCCCACCGCTGCTGAAATATATCCTAGAGGAAACACTAAACTTAGCTCGAGGTGGGGTGGACGAAAAGATAACGTGACAAGCTGAGAGACAGCCCTAAGCTATGAAACTGTGTCAAAAACACCCCTACACCGAAGACATTACTTATGTGGAAATTATATATTACGTTTGAAATGAGAATACACTTCTATATAGATGAACAGCATATTCCAATCCGTGGCTGTCAACATTTCATGAGTTGAGTTAAGCCTGGTTTATACTTCTGCGAAGCAGCACGTAAACAGCTCTGCGTAGCTTCGAAGAGCAGGGGTTTCTGGGAAAGTGTAGCTCACCGAGGCCCGCCGACGTGTTGTCCTCCCAAATCCTAACAGCCCGTCGCGCAAAGTGCCTTCTCAGTGCGTTAAACAATCGCTGATTGGTTGAGCAGGGTAGGAAACAAGTAGACATTCGGTAATATTTTGGTTGTATCTAAACAAATTAAAACGTAGATGACACAATGAACTGGAGCAGATAGGCTGATTTATTAATAGCTTTTGAATCATATTAGTGGTTTTCTATGCACTTAGCTTGTACATAGTATAGCCTATAGGCTGTATGTTACAACGGTTTTCTGTATTGTTTGGTAAACTGTATATTCTTATATTGTACAGCACTTTGGTCAGCTCTGCTTATTTTAAACGTTTGATAAATAAACTTGATTTGATATAAGAAAACATGAAAAGCAGTGAGCAACCTTCGGTCTCTTTGTTTATACTTTTGCGGGACAAGAACGGGGGTTTCCGTGTCTGTGCTTCTACGGTTTTCTGTACATTCTGGATTACTGAATTCGACACTGCCACCTAGTGGACCCGTTAAATTTACGTTGAAGTATGTAGGCAAACTACTGTGCGAAAGTAAGTGCCAAAAGAACGTTTACATTCGCTAACACGATCACGCAGAAGTATAAACCAGGCTTTAGCGTGATCATAGCGTCTGCGGGTTGGGGCGGTAAACGATGTGTGCAAGGTTTGGCTACCACAAGCAGCCTTCTCTATTTGCAGGTCCACATGCCAACATGCTGAATGTGTTTATGCATTGCTCCGGTCTAGCGACTATACATGCCAGTTAATTCTGACAGCCCACAATAGAGCAGTGGTTCTCAACCTGGGAGTCGCCAGATAGTTGTGTGAAAACAAACAAAATTCCGAAACAAGGTCCCATGGTGGTCAACCGGAAGGGGAGGACTTAGAGAGTATGGTTGTATAGAGAACCTAATTCCAATTTTCTAGACAATCAGAACACTGCCAAACTACGCTGGTTTTACGTGATGTCATCTTTCTTTGTCCCACTTTCCTACTCGATGGTTTAATTTGAGGGGCGAACAGTCCAATGTATTTAGTTTTTTCCTTCTTTTTTGGTCCAGCATTGGTCACATTAGTAACGGATGTTGGTTTTTTAAATAGCAACATTGACTAGGAAGACACACATTTCAGTGCAAATTATGCCAATATGTAATTTAAATGGAGTACATAAAAACAACATGTTTAACCGACTAGTATTTCTGGTGGCAACTAGCAAGGATAGCAACGCTTAACCGACTAGTCGCGCACATCCCTACTTAATCCATGTACCTAGTTGTTCATGCAGAATTTTGTGCAGCAATTTCCTAATTTATGTTGAAGTTTATTATTTTAATCGTAAGTCACGTAATTGTGCACGGTTTACTTCATGTCTCTTGACATTTGGGGGGGGGGGGGGGGGTTTGCGCTATGCCACTGGCCCAAGTCACTGTCTGCCTGGCATAGCAAGGTACATAAACAGCAATTTTAATTAAACCTTCATTTAACCAAGAGAAACAAATGGCGTATTTTGGTTTTTATTAAATTGGTCAGGGAACTTGATTGAAAATGGTAACCCTGTCTGCAGAACAAGCAGAAAGAAAAATCGCTGCGAATGGGGGCAACACTTTAAATCTTATGAATCATATTGGTAACTACCACCCACAACTTTATAGCGAATGCAAGGCATAAGTAAATTTTTTGCTCTGTCCAGGTCAGGCAGTAATTTTTCGGCCCATTAAGAACTTGTGTGTGTGTGAGTGAATAATTAATAGATCAACAACACCAATAACAGTAATAACACATTAGTTATTTCCTACTACTTAAACTGGATGACGTAAATATGCTGACATATTTACATTTCAACCTCAAGTGAACAAAGATGATATCGATAACTATGATAATGTCGGTCACTATAAATCGTGATATGAAATTTTCATAACCGTTACATCTCTAATTGGCACAACACACAGCTGAAGCCTACTCTGGGAGAATGGTCCAGAGGTGCTCTGATGGGTAGTGGGGAGATCAGCATTCTCAGGGTGATTAAGGTGAGGCTTAAAAAAAAACACTGATGGGAGACTGTGGCCAGCAGTGTTGTACTGTTCCACAAAAGCAACTGCAGCAACACACAAACATATGGCTAGGCAGGTAATTAGAACCAAAGCCCAAGTCTCACAAGTACACAAAGACAATGCTGAGGAAAGTTAGACATTACCACCCAACTGTCCACAGGACTATGAACTTTCCACCAAATATAGCAAAGACAAAACATAGTAAGACAAAAGCAGAGCACAACACTACACACAAATAATATGTGCGCAGAATGATTAGGGACTCAGCATATTATTGTCTAACAAGACTATACCAAAAATTAAGCAGACACTATACAACTCAGCCTGAGGCAGAAACAAACAGGGTATTCAATGATTAAATAAAATGGAGCCAGAGTTAAGCAGCATACAGACCTTTGGACACGAGCCATCCATCTCTTGCAGATTGAGCCCAAGCGTTCGGCAGATACCCCAAACTCTTTGAAGGATTTGAATGACATAGTGACAAGTCCTAGAGAAGCACCTGGCATGAACTTCTATCCAACAGTTTTCACTAAACTTTTTTTCAAATGGGAATTATTTTGTTGTTTTAGAAAGGTCCCAAATGCTTCCAAAATACAACTCTGAATTAAATCTACAACAGGTGAAGCGCAAAGCTTCGCTCTCAAAAACGGAGAGAGCACCCCCACTCATGAAAAGCAAAACAAAACCTATGCACAAAAGATCAAAACCTTAACAGAATCAACAGTTAACAGTAGATTCTCCTGAGCACTTTGGCGATGGTACAGGGAGTACCCTACAGTTCTCGGCCACAGCAGTGACACAATTGCATATTGTTCCCCAAGTTGGAGAACACTATTCACCGATGCCCAGGCAGCACAATGGACTGAGTCAGAGCGATGCTTCAGAACTGGCCTAGTCCACTACAGCTACATGCATTGTGGTGATGCACCAACCCCTCCTGACGGCATTTTGCTGAACGCCTTTTTAGTCAAACATTGATGCACAGTAGAACTTATACTTTTTTCACCCCCAAAATTCCACGTGTTGAAAGGACATTTCAAGAAACAAAGAATAATAGAGCTGCCAGTAAAAAGGTCAGTCATTAAGTCAATTGCTGAGCCACCAGATTGTATGTGGCATTGGACCTGGATCCCAAGTCACCCTGGAGCAGCTGACAACTCAGTCAGGCACACTGACCTGCTGTTGTACTTCCCATAAAAAAAAAAACGTGTGTCTGGGCAGTATGCAGCTCTCCTGACCGAACAGGAATGTTCACTACACCTTTTCGGCTCCTCCTATAGTGAGAACTCCACTCATGCGACAAATGCTATGTGAGCTATCTTCTCAATATGCAGAGCTAATGTTGATCAGTCATTGAAGTCAAAAGAGGTCAATAACAACATTGACATTTTGATGGCCTAATTAAACCTGTATGCTTTGTCATGAGACAAATTGTATGTTTTGTCACAAGGCAACTAACTATATGAAGTGTAAAATTTGTCTGTAAAAGTTATAACGGAATATGTTGTGAAGTTACTGTATTACGGAAATTGAATGGGTAGGGGCAGGAGCTGTAACCCTAACCTGATTAACCATTTGTACAATAGGGAAGCTCAACAAAGCAGGCATGGTGGCAATATTATGAATAAATGAGGGGGTTTCATCATGTTGACCGCTTGGATCTCATATCTTTAAAAGGAACCATATCGGCTATAACACTGTATTAGTGCAATGTCTGCAAAGTCTGAAAGGCCAAGAGAGGTACGATGGAGTAGATCTCAGCGGCAGACTCAAGACAGCTTTCAAAAGCTATTCCAACCTGACGGAGACCGAAACATAATACACGCAAATGCTAGTATGAAAAAAATAGAAAAGTAAAGATGCTAGCCAAAAAAAAAAGAGAAAAAAAGAAGAGGAAATCAACTACATAGCAACACTTATATTTCATGTTGGTGTTATACTATTTGGCAGGGAAGATCCAAAAGCATATTCTATAAAATGGGAGAACTGCTAGTGTAAGAAGTTTAAGCTATTTGGGCATATTATTTCAATACAAAAGAGTTAGAGCTGGAGCATAATCAGCACAGTCAAGGCTTCGACAAGTGCTTGTTAAGATATCATCCTCCATGCATTTAACTTCAATTCAGCTCAATATGGCCTCATTTCACTGTTGCATTATTCCTGATGAAGACAGACATGTCCAATCGGCCTGTGAATGGGCTTCATGTTAACAGGCAGCAGCCATCTGATGACAAGGCCCGCCCCATTAGCTCCATAACCATGACTCCCCAGTGGGATTGGGCTGCAGAATCAAGCAACAAAGAGTAAAAAACAAACTGTGCTAAAAGGCTGCAAAGAGTTGATGCAAATTAATGTAATGAATTTTGCTCACAGTAGCAGTGCACAGGTAGCCAAATGCTGCATAATGGGCAAAAGCCAAGGAGAGCAGTTACGAGGTAGAACTACAGTGATATTCAAGAAAAACTGAACGATTCGCCCAAATACCTATACAACACAATAGTAATTTCATTTAAATATTTACAAAAATATAAGGCCAGTTATTTTTGCAGTTCAGTTATGAAGTCTCTCATTCTTTAACCAGCCAGTCACTGGCCAACAACTTTATGGGCATAGGGGAGCAGGTTTGCATGTGTGTGTAGTCCAACCTACCCTCATCCTAATTGGCACAGGCCCATGAGTATGCCATATATTAGCAGTAGGAAGAGTGGAACAGGTGACAGGTCAGTTCAAAGCTGTGCTACTTCTAGACACTCACATCTGTCTGCATGGCACTCATCACTGTGAGTGAACAGCTGGCTGGTGCAGCCCCAGGGACATGGTGCCAAGAACCTGCACTTTGCCCAGATCAACAGCTATCCTGTATACAACAAAGGGATCACACAAGGCTTAGCACACATAACCATACTGGTGATAAACGCACTTAAGCGGGGATAGTCACTGTCTCAATGTCCACTATCCAGGATAAATCAATCACACAGCTTAGAAAGCTGGATTCAATCACTAACTTGAGGATCAGTACAGAGCATTTTCCCTTTGGTAAAAAAACAACTAACCCAAGCTTTCAAAACAAGGATTGCATTACAGTGAAGTCCCTGGGCAGTACCTTATGGGAAATGGAGAATGCATTTAGTAGCTAGCAAGAATAAATTGACCGATTTGTTGTAATTAAGTGTGAAGCGATTTTATGGTTACTAGTATCACAATGGATAATTAAATCACGAGGCGTCTTTGCATTGTTATGCAACTTCACATTGATGACTACAATGATGAACAGACAATTTACAAGAGACGAGAAGAAAAGTGAACTAGAATTCTTGCACGTGGTATTATATAAAATTGCCATCAGCACCCCGCACATGTAAACCAAGTTCTAAACTTGTATCCAACTAGCTAGCACAGTAGCAGGATATATAGGCTACATATAAATGTAACATTTACTTATGTTGAGGCGCAAGTGGCCTTTCTTGCTAACTAAAATTGGCAATGTTGCTTAATCTGTGTTTTGTTGGGCTGACTATCGAGAACGAGTTTGATAAAAAATTTAAAATAAATTCATTAATGCTACTAGTAATAACGAATCTTGGGTATAATTTCTGTTATTTAAAGTATAGACACATTATTGTTGGTTGACTACTCAACACATTAGGTAGCGTATGTAATCTTTGCGCACAACCGCTCCCAGTCAGAATTTACACGATTGTCTGAACACCTACAATCTAGCCTCTAGCTAACCGCGTTGTCGAGACGGAGGCAGCTCAGTAACGTTTAAATCGAGGGAGATTTGCGTATTAAAATGAAAATCAATGGGGTATGTTCCTTCCGTAACTTCAGGTTAGACTGCAAAATGGACACACTCAATGGTTCACTCAAATAACTGATGTTAGCCGGCAAATGTTTAGCCATTATCACAGGAGTTCGAAACTAGCTTGTCTAAGAAACGTGTAAATACCGGAAGCACATCGTGCCATTTGAGTGCAGGAACGCAGCTAACGACGTTATTGCTGACATAATATTAAATAAATCAAGCTAGCTGCAATGTTCAATTTGCAAAATGTCGTTCGATACTTTCTAGTTGCATTAGGCCTGCCCATCTGTTTGTTCTCATACACAGTGACCTGACCGTCTTTTATTCGCTCGGTCATTGTCTACACAGCACAGCACAGGGTTAGTTCGTACTAGTCTTTACTGCCATTTCCACTATAATGATCGCAGCTCTGTAAATAATCAAATAATATCGATGGCGTTGTCTCCTTCACATGGGCGTTGATAACGTTTGCGGTAGTGGTGGCTAGCTTGCTTAGCTTCTTGGGGTTAGCTCGTAGGCTACATCACCTACTGTGGCTAGTTTTATATGCTAGCTAGCTCGCATTACTAGCATGCTAATTTATTTTCAAGCTCTAACCGTTACGCTATCCTATTTTTTTACCCGGTAACCCAATCGTATAGAATTTGTAACATACATGGTAACCAAGGTACTTACATTGTGTCGCTCGTGCCCATTAATCGGCCTTCGACCATCATATCCGGAAGAAAATCAAGATTGTACGCCGAAGTCATGTTTAACGATCTCACCGCACTCGACAATGGAAGTATCGGTGCTTCCTCACTTGATTAGGCAGGGGCTGCAACTCCTCTGCAACTGCGAGACGGAACCAGACAGGTGCAGGGGGTGCCGCTAAATGCTGCGTGCGAGGAGGCAGTGACTAGTCTGGTCGCTTCGCCTCCAACCTCCTAATGTTTTCACTGGTAAATTCAGCAGAGCAACAGTCACTTACTGAACCGCATCTAGATTAGAGGCGTGGCATGCAAAAAGAAACTAACTAGCTATGTAAAGCTGTCATCAAGCTGCGAGAGAGAACTACCATCATGTTGATTCTATGATCTACTGATCAGTTGATTCCAATTGTTATTCACCTTAACTGACCTAGTTTAACACGTATTTTTTTGCTTATAAATTGCCAATACTTTCCCTTACACGTTCATATAATTTTCCATCAATTAACTTAATTAACAATATACGTTTTTATGGCTCCTTCAATATTGTATTAAAATTATTAGATTAAAGCTTACCAAAGCTTAAAACTGTTTAAAATGAAGATGCAAATTAGCAGTTGGAACTAAAGGTGAGATGTGAGATAATTTAAAATGCCTCTTTTCCAGGACACCCTAAATCTTTCCTCTTGAGGGGGCATAATGCATGTTTGCTTTTGTGTTCTAGCTGTTGTTCACTGGGGGAGGGGGAGCCGACTTTCTTTGTTGAGCTCCAGTCCCTTGGTGAGGTCTGACTTTAAGGACTGGGGCCCACTGATTACATACTGTTTGTCATACCAGAGTTGCTGGGGTCCTAGTGATAAAAGTTTTGATTACTAATTAAAAAGCTGTACAGTCCCTAAATTGTATTAATTTGAATCTCTGTATCCTAAAAATGTCAAGGCATCGGTTTCCCCAAAGACTGCGGTATAATATGTAAATGCTAAATAGAGTTTTAAATATGCCTGTGCATGTGCTATATGACCTATATTTGGTTTACATTCAGGCAAGCAGACCATGCAACATGCATCGCCAGACAATATTACCTCACCTTGACTTTTGTGGATTAGGGGCAGAATGTTTTACGAATGGGGGTTTTCTGGTGTCAAACAAACGTGTCCAAAAACTGTACACATGTACATCAAAAGAGAGATATTTTTTTAAACAGGTTGAATAGTTGTTGCCTTTCAGGGCAAACCCTACATTTTGTAAATCTCAGATCATTTGACTCTGGCAATCCTATAGTAATCCTTCACTACGTACCATGCCTTTGCTGTTTACATCAATGGTTTTCCTTTGCAATGGGATTTTACTCTCACAAATCAATTCATACTGCATTTGATTTGCACCCTTTCCTAGCCAATGGAGGAACAGATCATGTAAAAATAGGCCAACTGCAACCGAAATGGATTACGTCACCTCTGTTTGTATATGTCACCATGAACTTGATGACATATTTTCTCTCAGTTTTTGCCTTTGGTGAAAGCAGTTGCAGAATGGCGACAAACTGAAGCAAAATGGAGACTACAGAATTTTCTAGAAGAAAATCCACAACGTTCAGTTAACCACCGAGGGACAAAAGCAAAACATCAGATTAATCTTATGCTTATAAGAAAATGTGTCAGTGGATGTAAATGTGTTTTTCATCTTTTGTAAAGAATATTTGTGGAATTCTGCTGCTGAATTCTGTTCAAACTTCGTTGAGTTTGATTGGTTTCTCGTTCATTGCCATTCACATAGAGAGCATCACTGAAAGAACTAGACAAGTGTAATCTATTATTATTATTATTATTTTATTTGTAGTCCATGCAATATCTTGGTCCCTATGGGACTTTAAGAAGAGATACAGTTATTTCCATACAATTAAGTATGGCTTGGACCAGAACTGTATGTTGAAAAACCTGAAGAATTTCATCCAAGGATTTAGAGTAAAATCTGGTTAGTTATTGATAATTTTTTTGGGCTGGGGAATATTTTGTATTATTAAAATATATTTTATCCTCTCCCCTCAGTAACATACCAACACAGATATAGCCGATTCCCAGTCCAACAATGGATATGCCTCAACTGAAGACAAAACATCATATAACCATATCCACTACAGACAAAGAGGCATTGCAAACATTCCCCACTCTGCTAAAGCCAGCCTAGAAGGGAATCAGGGGCTAACCTTACGTACCTCATAGACAGCTCCTCATTCCTAACAGAAACCCCAACAGCAGAAGGGGGACAGCGCATGTTGTTGACGTACAAGCTCTGCACCAAGGCCAGCTCAGAGGAGTGTTCCAACATTGGTACTTGAGATAAATCCGCCTTGTGTAATGGCCGCTCTTTTCTCTTACCCTCTTCTCTCAGTGTATTGCGTTGCCTTTCTATTTCTCTGTTTCCCGCCCCCTCTTTCTCCTCAGTTTAGTGCAGCAGAGAGGCTCCCACCCCCTTGGTTGACTATCGTTGCTGAAATAATCCTTTCTGACAGCTCATCGTGTGCTAATGCATTGTGCCGCCCGCGGCACCTAGTTTTCTAGCTCTAAAGCTGTGGCCACAGTAGCACTCTTCAACTAATTGACACCTGTATTAGGAAGAGTGCAAGAAATTGAACATGGATGAATAATTTTTACTGTTAGACGATGGGCAAATAAGAGGAAACCTTTGCATAGCTGCCCTTGCCGTGGATCTCTTGGTAAGGTTATAGCGCATTTCTGGCAGGTTTTTGCTGAAAGATGCAGGTCAGAGGCAGCTGCTTCCTTCAGACATAGTTCATCATGTGAGTTTCAACAGGAATTACTTCAAGAACGCTCTACACATGATTGCATTTCTCACAACAAGAAGTTAAAGCCTATTTGGTTGCTGTGTAGGATAAATGGTCACCTACCTGTGTAAATATTTGGGACTTTCTCCCTTCCAATCCCCTCTCAATTCATATAATCTATTCCCGTGAAATTGTCTCCTGGACTTTCCTGTGAAACCAAACCCTGGACAGGGGGATGTTCACCTAAAGGAAACCATTGAATGAGGGATAAAAAAGTTTCAGACATTATGTAGTTATTACATTGAAGCAAACAATGGTACTGTTATGTTTTCCCCTGGGCAAACGTTCTAGTCAGCATGAGTACCTTGCAATAAAAAAAGGATTACATAAATGTCCATGCTATGGCCTTTGGTTTACTCTGTCAGTTTGCAGCTAATCCAAAATTATATAATAATTACAGTCGTCCCACAGTAGCCCTACATGCCAAACTTATCTGTAGTTTGCTGCGAAAACACCAAAGCAACTTAAAATATTGAGGCAGAACCTTCTTTTCGCTCAGATATTACTTTAAACTATTATTTGCCTGGAGATTACAAATGTATTTTTGCAAAACATTATGGTGCACATCTCTTTCTCTCATAACTACTAGTGCATGAAACAGTCCTTAAACTTTGTTTTGACAACAATTCCAGCTTTGACATCAGGCCACATAAGTACACCCCCTCCCACATGAGCTGATATTTGATTGTGAACCGGTGTGTTAGTGATTAGTGTGTGTGCAACGTGCTGTATGATGGCTTACGTCAGCAGCGCACAGACTTCAAGTTATCTGGCTGAACTTTGGCTGACGCTTCATATCTCAGCCCTCATAGGGGCTCTCTCTCCTTGGAGCAACTTGATGTTTAGTAGGAAAGTCCAAGCATCCATTTACTGTGATTGAAACCCCGATCCTCTGGTTTCAGTCTTGCTTTTCACCTGCTTTTCCCTGACATTAATATTTGAACACTGACATTTAATCCCCATTCCTTGCTTTGTGTTGTTGAGTAGGATCGTCACAATGCTACCAGAGCACCAAGCAACTGTTGTGCTGCTCTGATCCCAAATGGGTTAATACTACTCCAACGTCCCAAGAATGGTAAGTAATTGTGCAGGGTCCGTGTGCTATATGTACGTCAAATTCTATCAAAAGAAATGCAGGTCCCGACTTGCTGCATCTGGAGAATATATTCTGTTATTTAAATTTGGTTATTGTTTGATTATTTATTAAATGGAGTCTGTCAGTAACTCTTATAATTATTGCAGATTATTTTGAAGCCTGAAATCTGTTAGTCTCAACTAACTTGCCGTCTGTTTTGGATTATGAAGACATTCTGTACATATATTATTCTTACTCCCCTTTAAAAAAAATAGATAACGTGAATCATTGTAATCTGGGGTTTATTACTTTAGTTTAGAACCTTTTAGTTTCTCAAAAAACCTTGTGAAAAACTAAAAATATGAGCTCCATCTGCTTCTGCCTGCTCGGCACCATAGCAACCATGGAACCCACAACCCCATGTTTAGGCCTACTGGGCTCTTTTTTACTTATTTTTGTGTGTGTTCGTAAACAAATTTCGAGCAAAGGTAAAACTGTGGGAATAGTACACAATAGGTATGTCAGTGTTTGAACCTTTGACTTGATGCTACCATATAGTCATAATTTTACTTTGTATGCTTAGATTTTAAGTATAGACAGGTTTGATTATTTATATGTTTTTGCATGTGAAACTTGTATGTGCTGCTGTTTTGACCAGGCTTTTCTATTGTCTAGTAAAAGATATTTTGAATCTCAATGAGGCAAGTCCGTTGCAATAGGAAAAAGTTTGTAAGTGGCATTGAGTTTCAGTGTTTCAAAGCCTGTAGCAACATGTTTTTGTTTTTTATTCAATCTACAGCTTGTATCTTTGGGTGGGACTTATTCAATTGTATTAATTTTAAAACTTTGAACTTTTTTTATCGTGATCAAATGTGATCAAATGTCATTTGCAATGCTCAAATATTCTATGCAGAATTTATATTTATATATTATTATATTACATTTATATATGAACTGATAACTATATTTAGATTTGCGCATGTTCAGTAGATATTTGTCAGTTTATAAGTAAATAGCATGGCAGCAAATACTTAATTTAATTATAACAACACTATCAAGAAAATGAAACATTTAAAACATTTTATTTTCCTGTTTAACAAAAAGAAAGACATGATAAAGAATTGGAATCATTGAACACAATTAGAAATGTGTTTGTATGAAATAAAATCACAAACTTAGGTCAAAACAAATGGAAGTACAGCTACAACACTCAGCTATAAAACCTTCCCCAACTGACTGTCTTGTAATACAAAACATTGTTATCTACCAAGTCTCTTCCCACCACTTCTCAATGAAGGCACACGACCTCTTATTTGAAGAGGTACGGCCATTTCCCCACCTCCTGCTCCGCCTGCTCCTCGGCTCACTGAGTGACCTCTATTATGACCTGGATTACCTGCGTGCGCTATGTTGTTGCTTCGTGGTTGTAGATTAATATTAATCTTTTTATACTCTCACTACAATGTGAAATCAATAATTAGTGACGAGTTGTTACAGTGGTATGCTAAAGCAATGACAAGGGCCTGCATATACAGTGGGGGAAATACAAATTCAACATGTCAATGTTTTTTTCAGTGATCATATTTCCAATGCAGCTATTCACATGAAATTGACCAGACACTGGTATTAACTCAATACAATTGTCAGATTCCAATCCATTATAAAGTTATGCGCAATAACGTGGAATTACACAGGAAAAAATATTGAACACGCTAACTGAAATGCATTTAATTCTTGGTGGAGAAGCTTTTGTTTACAATAACAGCTTCAAGATGCTTCCTGTACGAAGAAACTTATCTCTCACAATGTTCATGTCGGATTTTGGCCCATTCTTCCGCACAGACAGATTTTAAATCTTGAAGATTCCGGGGGCCCCACTAGTGTTTCTTGATATTCAGTCCTTTCCACAAATGTTCTATTGGGTTGAATTTATTGGTCTGGTGATTGACTTGGCCATTCCAACACCTTTATTTTCTACCTCTGGAACCAACTGACAGTCTCCTTTATAGTATGTTTTGGATCATTGTCCTGCTGGAAGGTCCACTCGTGTTTCATCTTCATCGTCCTGGTGGATAGCAACAGATTATTCTCAAGAATGTCCCGGTATATGGCTCCATTCATCTTCCCCTCGATAAGTTGGACTCTGCCAGTACCATGAGAAGAGAAACAGGAGAAGAGAAACAGCCACAATAAATGCTTCTGCCTTCAAACTTCACTGTAGGTATGGTATTTTTAGGGTCATATACAGAGCCATTTCTCCTCCAAACATGGGCCGTCGTATTGTTGCCAAAAAGTTACATTTATGTCTCGTCTGACCACACCTCGTCCCAATAATCAACTTCAAGGTCCACCTTAACCCTAACCCTGAATAGCTTTATTCAAAAATTATAATGTGTTGAAGTACTACACCCATAAACGCTGTGGTTCATGTCTAACTGTAAATGGTGAAATATTGTTTATCAGTTTCAATAAAGCTATGCATTAGGAGGAATGCAACTGTTATTTATCATTTTGATCAGTTGTATAAAATGAAATTAAAACAAATCATGAAATAAGATAGTAATTTCATATGTCATGTCCTCCAGGGGAGGGTTATGTGTCTGTAGCCTCATTCTTGACTTCTCAATCTTGGCACATTGTCTCAACCAGTCCTCAACAGAGAATATGCTTTTTTCTGCAGTTTTTATCTAACACCAGCATTGATTCTGAAACATCATTTTAACATTGAAACCTTTCTCAAAGTGATCCGTTCATTCTGGATGATCTGTTTTCAATGCATGAATGGTACATGTGATAGAACCAAACAGAGAAATATAAAAGTGTAAATGATGTGCACCCACGTTTGTCTGCATTAGATTATCTGGCTCAAGAGGACATACTGAACTTCCCCATTTCACTTCCTCTTTGATTGTGTCCAATACTTGTTAGTATGTCTCCTCTTGCTTAGGCAATGCAAAACACATACACATAAAGTACCTGACATAATATTTTGTGCACATAACTCAATTTATACGCCCACCAACAACACTGTCTACCCACCATTTCTTCTAAACACATTACAACTGCAAGAGTTAAATGTATAGGCTCTCCTTTCTCTAGCCAACACTACGTTTGTGCTAACATGACCGGCTATTGTGTGAAATTGTTAAAAAATATCTCAGATGCGGGACATTACATCTATTGACATATCAGATACAATTCTAACAAGGTGTTACAGTGACTCTTAAACCTAAAAGAAAGTTATTTGAGGATTATGCCTTTATAGATCAACTGTATAATCATTACCATAAATTGACTATACTGTGCCTCAACTAATGTTTCAGATCTACAGTTCCAAGCAAACTGGACATGTGGCAATTCCAAACGTTTCACAGTCATATTTTGGAGTTACTCAAAGCATTCTGTGCCCAAAATGAATATTTTATGAGTTAGGACAAAAATATATCATTAGGCTTTTCCTGCAGGAAGAATGACACCATGCGGACATTAAGTAGCAGTGCAAAAATGTTGAATGGTAGCAGTAATTCAATTGGTCCAATAATCTGCTCTAAAATGCTACATTCCTCAGCAATGTATGTAGCCTCTAACAGCAGACCAAAACACAGGAAGCTGTATTACATTGATGGATTTCTATAAAAGAGAACTTTTAGATTTTAGAAATAATGAATAAATTAAAGGATCTTCATTAATGAATAGGTGCACATTTGTGCTACCGCCAGGTAACTTCTCATGAAAACAAACTGGCAATTAATACATATACAATATTTCCATTGTATTATCATAAACGCAATGCAACCAAAAACACACTTTTTTGTTTTAAATTTGGAGGATGAATGTTATAGGCAAAACAGTCAATGCACCAAATTGCATAGGAGTTCCAATGACAACAGAATGATACAAGTGTATTTCGGATGGCGATTCAATTTGTATGAGACCATACAAGACTCATAGGCTTTAATATTGAAACATCCGCAAAATTAGATATACATTACAAGCACAGGTACAGTATAACCGCAGGACAATCCATATGAAGAAAAAATAAAAATACAAACTTTGAATTAAAAAATAATATACAGAAATTACAGAAAATCATTTGAGTTAAAAACAGATATCGGCACATGGATTTAACAGGTCAGAGTCCAAAGAACAAAATGCACTTGGCTTGAAAGGGTATTTACACATTTACACACACACACACACACACACACACACACACACACACACACACACACACACACACACACACACACACACACACACACACACACACACACACACACACACAACTGCAGTTATCTTTAGACTGATATATTCAATGATACTGCGAAAACGGGGGAAGATCTGAACAAGCATTTATCAATTAAATGGATTTGCACTGTACTTATGCAGGAACACTAATAAAAAAATTCAAATAAAAAAAGTGTTACAACGAATGCAGTCGCTTAAATATTCTATATGCTGTACCTCTAAGGGGACTCTGCTCTTTAAAAGCCACAAAGAGAAGGCATGATGGAAATCAATAGTCTAAATATTCCTGAAGGCTACAGTTCTACATCAACAAAGGCCTCCAAGAAACACTTTACCGATGAGTAGGGTAACCATAGAGCCCTTAGGAGAAAAAACTGAGGTTGAATAAGCCTGTTCAAGTCTTCTTTTTTTCTTTTACAGTCACAATCTATCATTGGGTCATTACATTGACTAAAATCATCATTGATAAATGTTAATCATGTTTTGATTTTTCTTTCTATTTACAGTAGTGCCAGGAGTGTTTCCAGGATGGCTTGAATATCAGTCCAAAAAAATCAATGTGTGCTTTTTGTTTAGTCTCAATGTACTTTATGTTTCCTTTTCTTGTGTTTTTTATCCTTTTTCTTGCCAGCACACTTTACACAGAACCACTGCTGATCCTCAGGTGGAGCAGTAAGAATCCCAACACAAGGCCTACGGGGAGAGGGAGAATTGAGTCAGTACAAAGTGGTGAGGCTAATACCATCAAGTGGTTTTGATTTAACCCTGTAAAAGGTGCTCCTCATAATAGAAAATGTATCACTGTAGAATACAAAATGCAGAAATGCATACATTATTGTTGTAACGAGTCACCAAAAATTGGGACTCAAGTCGAGCCAAGTCACTTGGAACGGAGACTTGAGTCGAGTCTTTCGCATACAAGCTCGAGTCGCGTCACTATTGTTGTTCGAGTCGAGTCGAGTCAGGCCCAAGTCACTTCGAGTCACTAGCTCTGATATTTTGTCTCAGCTAAATTTTTCAGATTTGTTTTACAGATTAGAATAAAAGTATGGGTTAGTCGTCTATTCAGTTAAAGGAGCCTGATTTGACTGCCAATGTCATTGTCGAGTCGTCGCAAAATGTGGTTGTGAAACGAGGATCATTCCATTCAGGCTATAGGGGGTGCTGAAAGAATAAGGGGGTTTCTCCCAATCAATCATGATATTTGGCCTATTTTGGTATACATATCCGGGGTTCAGAATTCACCTGTCTGTGACTTTATTTATGTCAGGCAGTTACGGGAGGTGCCCTCGCAGTTCAGCAAGGTCCTTTCAGTCTATCTAATACTGATCTCCATTATGTACCGTGTGTGTAATAATTTTTATTTAGCTTTGATTGGAACGGTAGTTACTATATGTTGCAGATTATATAATTTTAATAAACAATAGCTTATTTAAATAATAACAAATCCAATTTATGCATTTAAATGCACTAACGAATAATGTATTTTTACATAAATCTGGCGCCATACGTCTTTCCGGTCTAAAACTGCACTTGGCGATTTGACAAGCCAAGTCTTTTGAGACGACAGGCGATGGCTTCAGACGTCCTGCAACTACTAGTTTACACCGCTGCAACTTTTGTCTGCGACGTTCTAAAGCCGTTTTGTTGCGTCGCGAATCATTGACCTGAACTGGCCTTTAAACATTACGCTTGCGGGCTAGAAAGTGTTTACGCTTGCTTAGTAACGGTCTTGACAACCAAAATAGTGGCATTAGATTAGCCTGCTGTTGCGCATATTTAAATGTTTTATTTATTTTTGGTTGTTTATTTAATGACGAATTGCATGGAGAATTTCAGAGTTGGGTCGAGTAATTTCTTGCACAGGCTCAAGTCGAGTCAAAGTAGCCCCTCGAGTTTAGTCGAGTTGAGTCAATTGACTTGAGTCATTACAACTGATTATTGGCAATACGTTTAAATGGTATTAATTTGATTGATAAAAAGTCATTATTTCTATCCATGCAAAGCATCAATATCATATTCAATTATAATAATAACTGATCAAATGTGTATGAAATCCAGCAGATGGTTAAAAATGATCCTCAAATGATTACACCTAAATTCTGTGATTATGTCTGTGAATCCGCAACACAGGGCCCTAGTGAGGTTCTTACCAGTGGTACCAGTCATCACAGTCATCACAGCCAATCATTGGGCTACCATCATCAGGCTTGTTGCATCCAGGACAGATCCAGATCTGGTTTCCCCACTCATCTCGGATCTAAAATATACATAAAAGGTTAACATAAGCAATATTATCTTGAAATGAGAAAACAAACACAAATAACAAGGTAAAGTCTAGGACTCACCACATAAGTGCTGACTGTCTCTGTGACCACGCTGCGTACAGGCGTCTTGAGAGGGCCACCAGTTGAGAGTAGAGAAGCAGGGGACAGCACTGGCAGAGGGGCCACACCAGGGGCAATGGGCGAAGCAGGTGGAGCTAGCAAGGGCACAATTGGGGAAAGTAATGGCGGTGGTGGGGGTGTCCGAGGCCGATTTACAGGGACAGATTTGGGGGGAGGGATCTTGGGTGCCGGGGATTTAGAACTGGGTGTCTCTGAGGTGGGGACCACTTTGCTGATAACACTGGTGATGGACAAAAAGAACAATTATAAACAGAGCAAATGGCCAGGGAATAGGACTGAAATCATAGCAGTCTTTTTAGCCTGGAAAATAAAACAATCCTACTTACATTTTGTCCTGGCCAGCACCCACTCTGAGAGTGAGCCTAGGGATGACTGGGGATGGGACAGGTGGTGGGGTGTCCAGTTTAACCTGAATAAAGCAAATAAACAGGGAGGAGGGAACTGACTTAAGTAGCACTTCAACTAGGGGTGGACGGTATAACCTATGAAACAATAGACTAGTCAAACATTTCATAATCTCCAAGACTCATAAAACAGATACAAAAAATATATACAGTGCTGTGCAAAAGTATTTGCCCCCTTACATATTTCTTCTGTTTTTGCTTTTTTATCACACTTAAATGTTTCAGATCATCAAATAAATTTTAATATCAGACAAAGACAACCTGAGTCAATACAAAAAGCTGTTTCTAAATGATGATTTCATTTCTTAAGGGAAAAAAGCTATCCAAACCAACCTGGCCCTGTGAAAAAGTAATTGCCCCCCCTTGTTAAATCATGAATTAACTGGGTTTAACCATATTTTTTGGAAAGCTGAGTTCAATTTCATTAGCCACACCCAGGCCTGATTACTATCAGAACTGTAGAATCAAGGAATCAATTAAATAGAACCTGTCTGACAACATGCAGAAGGCTGAAAGATCTCTAACAGCAACACATCATGCCCCGATCTGAAGAAATTCAAGAACAGATGAGAAACAAAGTCATTGACATCTATCAGTCTGGAAAGGGTTACAAAGCCATTTCTAAGGCTTTGGGACTCCAGCGAATCACAGTGAGAGCCATTATCCACAAATGGAGAGAACATGGAACAGAGGTGAACCTTCCCAGGAGTGGCCGGCCTACCAAAATTACTCCAAGAGCGCATCAACTCATCCAGGAGGTCACAAAAGAACCCAGAACAACATCTAAAGCACCACAGGCCTCACTTGCCTCAGTTAAGGTCAGTGTTCATGATTCAACAATAAGAAAGAGACTGGGCAAACATGGTATCCATGGGAGAGTTCCAAGGCGAAAACCACTGCTGACCAAAAAGAACTCAAAGGCCCGTCTCACATTTGCCAAAAAACATCTTGATGATCCCCAAGACTTGGGAAAATATTCGGTGGACTGACGAGACAAAAGTGGAACTTTTTTAAAGGTGTGCGTCCCGTTACATCTGGTGTAAAACTAACACAGCATTTCAGGAAAAGAACATCATACCGACAGTCAATCATGGCGGTGGTAGTGTGATGGTCTGGGGCTGCTTTGCTGCTTCAGAACCTGGGCGACTTGCCGTAATTGATGGAACCATGAATTCTGCTCTCTACCAGAAAATTCTGAAGGAGAATGTCAGGCCATCAGTTCGTGACCTTAAACTCAAGCGCACTTGGGTTATGCAGCAGGACAATAATCCGAAGCACACCAGCAGGTCCACCTCTGAATGGGTCAAAAAACCCAAAATGAAGGTTTTGGAGTAGCCTAGTCAAAGTCCGGACTTAAATCCGATTGAGATGCTGTGGCATGACCTTAAACAAGCCGTTCATGCTCGAAAACCCTCCAATGTGGCTGAATTAAAACAATTCTGCAAAGAAGAGTGGGCCAAAATTCCTCCACAGCGATGTGAAAGACTCATTGCCAGTTATCGCAAACGCTTGATTGCAGTTGTTGCCGCCAAGGGTGACACAACCAGTTATTAGGTTTAGGGGGCAATTACTTTTTCACATAGGGCCAGGTTGGTTTGGATAGCTTTTTTTCCCTTAATAAATGAAATCATCATTTAAAAACTGCATTTTGTATTCTGTCAGGTTGTCTTTGTCTGATATAAATATTTGTTTGATGAGCTGAAAAATGTAAGTGTGACAAAGAAGCAAAAAAAGAAGAAATCTGTAAGGGGGCAAATACCTTTGCACAGCACTGTAATTGCAGATGAGTGGAGAATAGGCAGGCACATTAAACATTTAATAGTCATTGACCTTATGACAATAAATACCACTGGTGGAATTACACTGGACTACGAACGTCCCAATACCAGACATTTAGTAGTCAATACCATGGGCGTAATTTATGGTAGGGGTGGTAGGGACAGGTCCTTGCCACTTTTCCGATTACATAAAATTATCACGACCACCTTTTTGATAATATTGCATGTGCGTTTTAAAAAAAACTATTTCCATCGGCTCTACAAAGGGTTAAATCCCTCATGTCCCAACTGGATGAGAAAGAGTGTTTCTATTGGTGTTTCGCATCAGCGACGTGATAGCTGGAGTGAATTTTGGATGTAAACGCAGGAGAGCGAGCTCGCTGGAGAATTCTGTCTGTCGCAGTCGCAGGTGCATCGCCTTCTATTATCTAACGTTATTGTACCCGTATCAAATTAAACACGTAACGTTGATTGTTCAGTACTATGAACGACACAGTCAGCTGTGTATAGACCAGGAATTGTTTCAGTCTTGCTAACTTTAGCGCTGTACAAACAAAAATTGTTAAATGTATACCCTACTTAGCTAAGATTAACAGATAACGTAGTTAGCTAGCAAACTAAATGTGTGTTATTTGTTACTTATGACTTGGGTAACAAACGTTCTTGTTCTTCTCGGGTTGGCAAATATACCTGTTGGCAAAATCCCATCTGTGTGGCTACAGCCTAGGGTTACTCTAGTCTAGTTAACATTACAATTAATTACTTTCTGAAGACTGGTTGAAACTCCTGCAATATTTCCTCTTAATTCAGCAGTCTGGATTAGCATCATGGACGTCGAGAATGAAAAGGGAGACATGAGGTCTTATTTCTTAAAAGTAGCTGTAAAAGTAAGTGTAACCACGTTACAGTATTGAGGCTAGTAAAAGGCTGAGTCAGCTCACTTGTTATATCTATCTGCAAATAACATTTGCCAGTAAACACATGCTTGGTGAGTTAACTTATCTACTATTGTATTGCTGATCAGAAGTTCCCTTCATGTTCATAACTTGTGTAGCAAATTTGGAGTTCCATTCATTTTCATGTAGCTTTGCTGTTAATACACATATCAGAGAAAGAGAAACAGAACAGAGAAACAGAAAAAGAAAGAAGGCCAAGGCCAGGCAGGGAAAGAGGACTGAACAGGTAAGAATATGCACCATGAGCTGTAATGTTACCTTAAAAAGCACATCATTCTGATTTGAGCATTGCTTTAAACCAATTTCTCCCATTGCTCATTTTAAGTGCATTAACAGAGTGGCCTTAGTTAAATTGCATCATTTAGTTGTCAACACACTGTATCAAGAGACGGAGAAACCTGTGCTTTGATGTTATCTCATTGAGTACATCCTTCTGATGTAATTGTTAAAAAAATAATTTATCGCATGTGCAAAACCAAGACTAGACAAATATAGTTGTCAGTGACAGTGTATTACATAGTGGTTTTCCATACAACATTTCTAGGGGCGCCCCTGAGTAGCCTATATTGTGTAGAATTTCAGGAAATGCGATGAAAAATTTGAAAGACATCTGGGGTAGAACTCTGCCAAATTTATGTTCCCACCACTTTCCAAATCAAACCTACGGCCTTGGTCAATACCAATACCAGTGAAATTCCACGATTCTTGATACCATGGTAAAAAACTAAACAATACACTAAATCCCATATACGTCAACATACACTCCTTTTTTAAAAACATTACAAAAAACAACAGTGCCTTCAAGCAAAAAGATACAGAGCAAAGCAAAAGAAACAACAATTAACATCACAAAAAAGAACAATGGTAATTCAATTATTTAAAACAAGCAATATTGTTTTTAATTACAAACAATAATCTTTTAATGATAGCACATCCTTTCAATTGCAGCACCCAGCCAAGACATGAAAAACAGATTGAAATAATAAATAGGCCTTTAGAGATATGGGGTCAAAAAGATTAAGCCTGTTACTTTGTATGTTTCGTTTTCAACTAATGTGGTGGTTCTTTTGCAAACGACTAAATTAGATATAAAAACAACTGTTATTTTGATTTTCCCTAGTCCGCCTGTTTCATTGCTGCATGAAGGACATAAAGAACCAACTAGGCTGGCACTGCGCTGTTAAAATTTGCGCATTTGGGGCCGTGTCCACTGAACGTGCTAAAGCGCGAGGCGCTGCACTTTTTCATTGAAATCTGCGCTTTCAACGCGTTTTCACATTAGTAATGAATGGGGAAGGGGCGCAGGAAGTTGAAAAAACCCGTTCAGTGGACACGGCCCCTTACTCCAGAGTTCTCCTGACTGTCTTAAGTCTGGAGGACGCGTGACGGGAAAGTAACACTAGGCCTATTTAAAATAAACTATTAACATTACAAAATAGAGGCCTATTTATATAATTATAAAAAGAAACATGCGCGCTCATTTTATAACACGTCTAAGCGAGATCACAAGGAGAGTCAAATGTTCCCCTGCTGCATTGAGGGGTGAGCTACTACAGCTAATTCACTATAAAAGTTCGCTTTCTCTTGAGGTATATGGAGGACCCAGCTTACTTCATGAGAGAGCGAACATTTTCTGTTTTGTTTCTTTTTGGTCGACGCTATGATTGCCTATCGAAAGGCCTACTTGTTCGTTTCAGATTTCTGATTTCAAAACCATTACAGATTGAGCCAAACACAAGATGTTTAATCGGGATTCTTTGAGCCTTGGAGAATTTAACTAGAAAAAAAGGGGCCGCACAGCGCCCCGCGAACGAACAACCAAAGCGACGTCTTTTTGCTGGTGTTTGTTCGCTTACATAACATATTTTTTAATTGCAGCCAGTACCTTTGGTACTGTAGAAAACAAGTACCGTTACGGTTTTAAAATTTTGGCTTCGACTTGGTACCGAAGTATCGGTTCTTGTGACATTCCTACACTGGACATTACATGACTGTGCACTCATGTTAGGACATGATACCCATTCAGATTACTGAGAAATATGACAACGGTGAAAATTAAGGGTGTAAAGGCTCACAAAATTTTCGGTTCCGTTTAGGTAATGGTTTGAATACTTTTCAGTACAGTGGAAGAAAAAAAGATTGCCCAATTTATATAAAAACAACTATCTTCTTAATTTGCAAAACTGATGATGAACAGTAATTTGTACACTGGGATAATCTTGTCTCAAATTACTTGTATTGATACAGACGCAGCTGATCTTATGGCTCATTCCCACCAAAATTCGGTTCAGTTTGTTCTCTTTGTACAATGTCCATGAGTGATTAGAAAGGCGCTTATAAATGGAATGTATTATTTTATTATAGTTAAGCTTGTTTTACATCTGAGCCACGGCTCGAGACTAACATTGTACACTGGCGGCAGTGCTGCCACTAAGTTAGTGTCAGTAGCACAAAAACTGGTGGCACCTTTTTTTTAGGTATTTTATATGAAATCAACGTAAAAATGTTTTATTTTATTAACATAACATACTAATCAACAAACATAAACATGATCTTCTTTAATTTACTATGCTTTGAGTCCACGCAAGGAACTTACATTGGTGCTTCAGTATACTATACCGCGTGAGAGACAGAGAAATAAATGCTGCCATGAGGTTAATGAATAGTCGAAACAAATCGGTCAACTGTTTGACCAAAAAAAACCTTTAGGATTTTATTATTATTAATAATAATAATAATAATAATAATAATAATAATAATACGCCAAATGGCTGGCAGTCTGGAGCCCTGATCAAAACGGTTATTTTAGTGTTTCCATTGGCAAAAGCTGTGCATAAGGTTCCCAAACTGGAGAATGAAGGGAAACAGGAGCCTGCTCTACCTGGTCTTCTTCATTATTGTCCATCATTAACCAGGGTTTACAATGTTGCTTAATTGTTCAGTAAACATGCGTACCGATTCAACTGAATACATTCGATACAGCCTAATCTGGGAACCGTTACATCCTTAGTGAAAATACTGCACCCTACAACATATATTTGAACCAAACCAAAAATCTGAAGTTGCACCGCAAATATCTTGAACACTGAGCCCAGTTACTATTAGTCATTAAAAGAACATTAAAAACAATTAGCTTTCAACCTTAAAGTTATTGCCCCAGTCAATATGAGGCACGTTTCCTTAAAATTAGGAGAAAAAGATAGCAAATAATTAATCCCTAAACAGCTTAGCTTTATGTATTGCTGCATATGTATAAAAATGTTACCTTCTCCAACCGAATCTTCTCTTTTTCTTTCTCCTTCTCCCGCTCCTTCTTTTCCTTCTCCCGCTCCTTTTCTTTCTTCTTCTCTTCCTTTTCCCTTTCTTTCTCCTTTGCTTTTTCTCGCTCCTTGTCTTTCTTTTTCTTTTTCTCCTTCTTGTCTTTTTTCTTTTCCTTCTCCTTGCTTTTGATTTCCTTGTCTTGAAGGAGTGGAGGCAAAGGAGGCAGCATGGAGGGGATTCGTAGGCACGAGGAGGGGCTAAACAAGGAAGGCCCTCCATCACCCAACCCAAATGCAGTCATCCCAGAGAGTTTGTGTCTATCGTCCTTCCCCCTGTCTTTACCCTTATCCCGCTTGTCCTTATCTTTCTTGCTCTTTTCCTTGTCTCTCTTTTTATCCTTATGTTTGTCCTTTTCTTTCCTAGAGCCCTCTCCATCTCTGGACTTCACTTTTGTGGTGCCCTCAGACCCGCCAAAGTCCCGCTGGCGAAAGTGTTCCCTGAGCTCATCCTCCTTACCACCAATGTCCTTCCAGGGCATCTTGCCCTCCTTGTCTTTGCTCTTTTCCTTATTCTTCTCCTTATTCTTCTCCTTTGTCTTACCCTTGTCCCTATCCCTATCCTTCTCTTTTGGCTTATCTTTTTCCTTCTTCTTCAGCTTAGTCTTAAGTTCCTTTTTCAGCTTCTTCTTGATGTCAGCTGAGGAGACCAACTTGTTCTTCTCCTCAAATGCCTTGAGCAGGGGCTCAGGAGTGGGCGGCGAGGCTGATCCTGAAGACATATATCCTCCTTGGTTTTGTGGCATGCCAGAGGGCCCAACTTGGTTCACCTTTCGGATCACCTCATTGATTGAGTCATCCATGGTCCAGTTCCCTGGGCCCACATTGACTTGGAGTGGAGTTGAGGTGTCCTTCCCAAAAGTGTTGGCTCCATGCTGGAGTTTGGGTGTGGAAGGCTCCATGATGGTGAGCCGCCTAGGGCTAGAGAAGCCGTCACTCTCCGACTCTGAGCCAGAGGTGTAGGCAAATGGGTCGGGCTCACGCTCAGCACAAGCCATAGCAATTACAGCATCGATAGAGTCATCGATTGCAGAGTCATCTGGTTCAAGTTTCCTGAATTGTGGCAAGGACAGATCATCCATACTGTGTCGCATATTGATGTTTTCCTTACCCATCCTCTCACTCAGTGCCAATAGTGGAAGCCTCTGCACAGTATCTGACTTGCCAGCAGGGTGAGATGCTTTGGCAGGGCCCATTTTGGGACTTTTGGGACTTCTGGGGCTCTTAGTACGACCGGGGGACTTTTTTTTCTCCTTTTGAGAAGATTTGGGTGAGCGAATGGGGCTTCCTCCTATAGGTCCAGCAATGACCCCCTTGGGGGACTTAGTCCGTGGTCTGCCAGGAGAGGATACCTTTGGCTTGCGTCCCGGAGTTCCATGTGACTTATGTTCTGAGTGTCTGGGTAATACGGACTGAGCTCTGAAGGACGAGCAGCCTCCAGAAGGAGTTTCAGGGGACATGCAGCCATCAATAGAGGACATCATCCCTGAAGGAACACGCTGAGGGTTGAGAGAGGTTAGAGGTTCCCTCGGCTCAGCGCCCCATTCTGGGCTAAAGCCAGGGTGCATGCGTGGCCTCTTTGAAGTAGGCATCATGCCCATAGCTGCATCGGGGCTGTCCAGATGCCTTTTCACAGGATGGTTCTCATCGTTAACTGCCTCATCATCCTCCATGTCATCGTCCTCGTCGTCCAGTGGCACCTGCATGGCTTCAGCTGAGGTGCCCATGTCAGTAAGGACTTCTTCTTCCTCTTCTTCTGTAGATATAAACAGAATACAGAAAACAATTAGTGACGCAGTTGCTGATTTTAGAAAGTTTTCATATAATGCCTCTGATACCATTATACCCAGAATCCAAAAAAGATATGTCTACACAGATAAACATGCTAGGCAGGGGACACAAGATCTCTGATACAAATGGATAGCACCGACAGGCGCTAACACCTACCTTCTTGTAAAGAGACCAGCGGTGGCATGTAATCTGGAATGTAGTCTTTCCGCTCCTCAGCTTCCAGAGCTCCAGGCTGAGGAAACTGCAGCACATTGTTCTTGCTGACAGGGAAGAGTGGGGTGTGCTGGGCAAAAGGCACCGGTTCTAAATTGTGGACATAATCCTCCAACTCGCTCAAGCTCACCCCCAGCAGTCGAAAGGCCTGGCCAACATCATCAAGTGCTGGGTCTGTCCGTCCATCTGAGAATTAGTACGCACAACCAACAAATGATCATCATTCCTGTTAATACTAGTTAATTTGCGAGTGCACATCACCCCATATTGTGCAGCTAACATTATTGTTAAACTGTTTTTCTACCTCCCCAAGCAGCCTAAATTCAATCACGACTAACATATTTAAATTCATGAATTCAAGTCTAGAAAGTGTGTTTACAGATTAGCAACGCTGTGGCTGACGTAAGGTTGCATGTGTAGATACTTTCTGACAACTGCTTTAAACTACTGTTAACTAGCAAGGCCTCATAATGAGGGGGCGCTCGTCATAGAGCGGGATGCTCGTGGCTAACAACAATGCGATTGGCTACTTTTGGTATGACTAAGAGAAAGTAATCAGGAAACTTACAGAGCTCTGAATATCGATGGCAACCCCTAGCCAATTGCTGGATGTAACGGTGCAAAACATCAGACAGCAGGTCACAGGCAGTAAGCTGAACCGCATCCCAGCCCAGCGCCTGACAAATCTGCGCCACCGAAACACGCAGAAGCGAGCGGGCATAGCTCTCGCACATCTCGCTGACTAGTTACGGTCGTAGTCCAAGTCAATTCCTTGTGCAAAACATACTATATGCCTTTGCGTTAAGCCAGCAACGGTTTGAAATAAAAAGCGTTAAAAGTATTATTTTTGATATCTAATCAGGTAAATACATTGGCGCTTTTTGCCAGAGTCGCCATCTTGTTACTCTCGACGGACCCATCGACTACACACGCGCAGAAATGCGTAGACATGCATGAACATGGACCAGCCCATTCAAGGCGGATGTGTTCAAGAGAAACATTATGCGCTGGAAAAAAGATTATTGTGAAAAATCTTTTTTTTTTATTTCCAGTATCCATACTAACATATTAAGCCACTTGGCAGAGAGATTAAGTACTTTTTGTACAGTTTGTCAGTCAGTCTATTTTTCCTTTATTTTCTGTAATGTGGGCTGGGTCGTTCCTGAGGGCCCATAATGTAGACAATCATACATTTTTATGTGCTTCCTTGGTGTCTATGAAGCACATTAAAAAGTCTTTGAACAAAAAAAAATTAATAATTTTTATTTATTATTCTAAGGTGCCTATTTCTTCCCTTCCAACTCACAAGCCGTTTTCAGTGGTGAATGCAGTTTGTGCTCATCAGCTGAGTTATGTTATTGGCTAGGGATAGTAACATTCCGCTGTTGTCATGGCTGCGGCCGGAGTAGCTGAGTCCGTTATTGGCCAATTAGATTGACTTGGACTTTCTACATCACAAAGCAGTGAAATTCAGAACAGCTTGTAAAATAGGGTAGATGTGTTGCCAGAGGTAAAATAGAGAAAATGCACAAGGCACAGATTTAACTTTTTCATGTTGATGGTACATTCACAATTTAATGGAGGGGCGCGCGCAAGCAAAACACTTTATTAATGCATGAGTGTGTTAGCTGAGAACAATAGGCTATGGTTGTTGCGTATCATTTCTGTGTATGTAGTAATATGCCCACCAAACTGGCAGGACGGCAAACACCATTAAGTGTAGCATCCTTTCTCACTCACCTCCACCTCTGAACTATCAGTCTCCCTGCCATCTTGTTTTTTCGTTGTATCCTTTCAGCACATAAATTACAGCTTTTTATAACAACTGGTGCCATGCACACACTGAATATTTATAGTATTGCCATCTCGAACTTAGTACTCTCAACTTACTATTCTTTTTTGGCTGCCAAAAAACTGACGTATGTCACATGCCTTCCTCTTGCTCATGTCCACCAATGAAATCGGAGTTAAATAAAGGGGACTTTGGACATTTAAACAGAAACAATGCTTACTATACTTATGATGAGAGTATATTGTCGTAAGTGTTTGTTTCTTATAAAACTTGCAAAAACAGTGGTGATAATCATTTAACTAAAGGCATTGAAAAAAAGAGAACACATAAACCAATGGAAAAAGTTAATAACCACAATATAGATAATTGATGCCCCTTGCCTTGACACTGATATTTCACCAGCTAACCAATTAGTTAGCTAGTACCGCATTTTTTTGCCGGTGTTATTGTAACCAACTTGTTTGGTATGTACACCTCTAGGCCTCTAGGTTCGTAAGGAGCGAAAGGTAGGTAACTACTGTAAATGAATGACACAACAATAGGATACGTTGCACAATGTATATCTTTAGTAAAAAATTCTGAACTGTATATTTATGCATACAAGAATAACACTATAAATCCCCAATAATAATATTCCTTCCAATGAATGATACGTATCGATAATGAAATAAAAGAAAATAACAAATAAGGCCTCTTATGAATGTTCAGTTCTTAGATATTTATATCAACGAGTCTTTGGTTGTTCTAACCAAATACCAGTTGTTGGTCAACCTGGGTGGCTCGCCATCAAGCTCTGGATCCAGAACAGGAATTCAAAGGATAGTAAAGCTTCAACCAAGTGCTTGTTGACTCTTATCTTGATCGTCTCTCAAGGTATGCAAAGAGTTGCTCTTTCTGGGTTTCCAAAAGACCTGACTGACATATTGGAAAATAAATCTTAGCTACTATCTCAGTTGTACAACAGCCATTTCAATTTAAAGGAAAGTGTAGCTACATTTCTAATTCTAATTTGGTACATGTAAAATTAAACATAATAACACTCATTTACACTTGACCTTCAGTATACAACAATATTGTATTGGCATACAAATGTACTTCACAATACATTGAACATAACTGCAATATCCTACGTCAGAAGAATTCATAAAACGTGTATTGCTAACCGGAGCTAGCCTCCTTTTACAGCAGAGCATGGCTATTAGCTTGAGTAACGCTATTCTTACTCACCCAAGAAAACGTAAGAAAAGCATCGAAATAAACCAGGATTTGAAATAAAGAAAGTTTACGGTTGTTGTTCAGTTAGTTGTTTGCTTATCAACTAAACTTCAAGGGGTGAATATCGTCTTTAAAGCTGCGAGTTTCAAAGAAGATCATTGACTAGACGAGCTTGCCACAGCAGAAAATAACACTCGTGGTAACAACCTCCCGCGACAACTGTAATTTCTCAACTCCGAAGGCAGGACTTTTCTCCTTTAGTACTTTTATCGGGCAATATTGATTTAGAATAAATACTACTTTTTTACCCTTTACAATTTATTATATTATTTATTATTCTCATATTATTTATTATAATTTATAGTCAATACATAACTTCACTTATGTCACTGGGTTACATAATGTATTATCATCATTTGTTTAGCAACGCTGGTAAAAGAATATGTGGGGAAAATACATTTGTTTCTTTGTATTTTGAATAGTTTGCCTTACTTTAATTATTATCCCATCTGGAGTCACCTTTTAGCGTGGTAGTCCGAATGCTAACGTAGCATGCTGATGTTTGGGTTTATTCAGTGTTCACCACACAATGTAGCCAGAAACATTAGGATGCTAAGTGAATGGGAAAGTGTGTCCAAACTTTTTACTGGAGCTGTATGTATTTAGGTTTACCACCACATTAAGACTTGTTTTATTCTGTGAATGCACGTCCAGCGACTCCACTGCAGTATAGAAAAGGTTATTGCGTTTCGACAGCAACGTTTCACTAGCTTATACAGCTGAGAACATTCACAGCTGTCTGTAATAAAGGCAAATTGTATATTACATTGTTTTCTGCAGCCTAATCTGTGATTTTTACAGAGGTGGTGGTGTGTGCAACAGCACAGGTAACAGTCCAAGACAGTTAGGAGAAAACAGGTTGGTAGAAAACCAGTTGTAAAGCAAAGTTATTTATATTTACCTTAGCAAGATGACTAATATGCCTTTTTCAAAAATATACTACATCATTTTGATATGGTTAAAAGCTATGTTTATTGCAGCGGTATGTGGAACTGGACAGTTCTGTTTTAAGGTTGTGGAGAGCAATGTGAGGAGTGGTCGACACTGAGTGGTAAATAAAAACTGGTGAATAAAAAACAATGACAGTTTTAAGAATGGCACACTTCTACTTCATACTAGCCCAAGGAAGCCCCACAGGTGTGCTTAATTAAAAAAAAAAAGGTAGTGCATGCGATTGCAGGGATGAAAGTGAAACATGCTAGAGGGTACATTTTAAAGCAAACCCTAAGTGTAGTAAAAGTATGCCATTCTGAAATCAACCATTGTGTTTTGTGGATGTGTAAAGTAGAATGTTATTTGTTAATATGTTAACATGTTAATATGTTATACCCCATCATTTCCTTAAGTCTTATTTGTATATGTTATAAGTTAAAGAAAGTGCTTTAGGTTTCTGCAACGGTATTCTGATACACATTTCATATTTACAGGCTGAAAATTAATGCTTGCACATGGTCAAGGACATTGCAGAGATGAGGTATGAATTCAGTTGCATAGCGTCGTCTTGTTAATTGCATCTGAACAGTTCATTTGAGTTTTTGACACCACACAGGGAAAGAGCATGACATTGTTGAATCTCCATTTGACTCCAGCTTGGCTGTTTGACCTGCCCATAGTGTTAAATTGCATGGGTTTTGTATAATCTGGCGGTCATGTTCCCACACACAACCACATTCACTGAAATAATTCTGTTCAGACTACAATGTTTCTTTTGGTTTATCAGCTGTGTATGAGAGGATCATCCCAGGGCCTGCAAAGACTACATTTTCAGACAATTAGCTTTTTAGTACTTCACATACAATTGTACCATCTCATTAATGTTTTTATCTCTGCCCTTTTTTAACAGGCATGATCGACTGGAAGGGTTGCCAGCCAGTAATGCATTACTTATTGAATTGCTTTACATTGGGCTGTCACAGGTCCCTTAACACATGATAGTCTGGTTACTCATTGCTACTGCCTATCCACTATTGTTAAGAAGATATGGGTGGCTGATGTAGGCTATTGATGGGCTCTTTTTCTTTTTAAACAAGTCTCAGCAATTTTATGGGATTCCTTTTTTTTAAATTCAGAATACAAATAAAATTAAGGTTTCCTACACCAATAAAGCCTCAATAATATGTATGATATAATGCAGCACACCATGAAAGATGCACAACAAAAGCAATGAGATAATGTTGCCATTAGGCTTGTGGAAATGAATTGAAGCTGTACTTTGCTCTAAGCTGAATGGTTTGGAGAGTTAGTCTTGGAAATGTTGTCTTAGTGAAGAAGAAACAGCAAAAGGAAAGAAAAACAAGGCTATTTTCTGACTATCAGCAATAAACGTGAGTGCTGTGACTCATGCATATTGCTGTAAAATGAAAATAGGTAAATAGGCCTAATATGGTGTTTTGTTAACATTACAACCATATAAATACTCCATAGCTTTAAGCTAATATGAACAGCAATATGACACCAATGATACTTATCTTTTTGCAAATGAGGCTAACGATAATACTGTAATAATTGTGATGCTGGCTCCCCGCTCAGCAGGAAATACCTGCTATTAATGTCAGCCTGAATAACCACAAACACAAGGAGGTACAGTACAAAAATAACATTCTTTATTCTAGCAATGTTATGGCACTCGTCTATGATCCCCGGCCCTGACTCTCTACAGGAGGTAGTCAATCCTCCCCTCCTAACACAGGAACAGCTAACCCCCTTACTCCAGCTATCTTCGTCGCCGGCAGTCCTAACCAACTGCGACCGACAACCTCCCTCCCAAAAGAGTGCCGAGCCGCAGTAGCAGAAAAGTCTCTCTATCTTGGCTCTGCCCAGTCTTTTATCAGCGATGTGTAGTCACACCTGTCATCAATTCAATTAATTGCCCCCACGTTTCATTCACATTACAATATTAACTTTTTAACGTTACAACCATATAAATACTCCATAGCTTTAGCTCATTTAAACAGCAATATTACACCAATCATACTTAGCTATTTGCAAATGATGCTAACGCTAATACAAACTACATTTCGCTAATGCTAAAGAATGAGCAACATAGGTCACTGGACGAGTGATGTAAAGGAAATAAAGTGACTCTACACCCGGAGGCTTGGCCGTACGTTCCGCCATGTTTTTGTCTGCAGTTGGACTATATTGAAACGGACACAGATCCATATGGGGCCATAACTTACAAACGGGTCTCTAGTCTAGCTAGCTGTCGTCATTTATTTAATTCAGCAACAACGCACTGGGTAAACTATAATTACATTTGTGTGACATTTTAACTAATTGGAAACTTAATACAATTTCACTAAATTACGAGACTTCATTGACAAGAAAAGGGCCCCTGTCGACACACTTACGTTCTATCTACTCCTCAGATTGTTTTGACCGTATTCGTTCTATCTAGCCGAAATGCTCAATCGTCACTCCCGAGAGACGCAGTTAGAAGATAAACGTGTGTTGTGTCTATTGGATATATTAAAGGATTTATTTATTTAACCCTCCTGTTATGTTGCGGGTCAATTTGACCCGTCTCAAAGTTTTTTAAATGCAGAAAACATATTTTGTATAATTTTTGGAGCATAGTAGGCTAAACCATGATCAGTAAGGGGCGATAAACTTCATTTCACTAAATATTGATGAAATGGATATAAATTGAGCTAAGAATAAGGTTTATGATTTTTTATTTACATTTTTTACTGCTTTTGTATTGTTAAACATGCACCGGGTCAATTTGATTGGATTGATTGGATTTCATGCTGGTTATTGATGGATAGGCTACATTTAGGCTATATATTTATTGATAGCGATATAGCCTATATATATATATATATATATGTATTGAAGGATATATAGCCTATTTATTGATACATTTGATGGATATATTTATTGATGAAACATCACTTTCCAGAAAGCTTGCAGGTCACATTTTGTGCGCTCTTGTTCAAGTGGGAAGCCTCTGGTCCAGCTATAAACTATAGAAAAGGTTCGATTGGGTTACACAAGTGTGGCATGTGCAAGCTTTGCCTGCATAGTATCAAGGTGCCCAAAACTGTAGCTCCAGAAATGATTAATGATGTAATGTAAACAACAAAGGACATGCATAACCATTAGGCCTACCTGAAGTTGACAAGGCTGCTTAGCAGTATTTGTTAAATCAATAAATCCATAAATATATCCATCAATAATATAGATCAAATATGTATTGAATAATTCATTGTTTATTTTATCGAACGGTTTATTGACACATTCATTGAAGGAGAAGGATACATCGATCGAAGGATTTATTTATTGAAGGAAATAATAAGCGTTATTTATTGTAGTGTTGCCGTGTCTGTTTTGTAATCACTTGTTTGATTCTGCCTATCTTGACCAGGACACCCTTGCAAAATAGGCCCTATATATTTTTGATCTCGATGGCATCTTTACTGGTTAAATATACTGCTGGTTAAATACTGCTTCAAAATAGAAATGCGTGGAAATCATTAATTGTGGAGACTCGGAAACTCAGTGCTACTGTATAGAATTGAGAGATTTTGGTTACGACATAAAAGTTTTTAACTTCTTCTACAGTTTCAAATAATAAGTTATACTACGTGTTATATCAGTATAGCTTTTTGGAAAGAACATTGCCGTCATGCCAAAGAAGTAAAAGTCCCAATTTCATATATTGAAATGTGTTATTTTTGAGAGAGACAACACAGCTACAAACTTGGAAAGCCTAGGCCATATGGGTATGCAATTTCAAAAACGGCATTTATAAATGAATGAGCACAACTCCTTACATATAGCCTACAGTATCTCCTTACACAGTGAAGTGCTATATTTTCATTGGCCAGTCAAGTTTGGGTTGGGAATCATAGAATTGTATACGTAACAATGGTAAGATGTGTCACTGTCATAACAACCACAGAACGAATACTATTCGATTTTCTAACCAAATGAAGACATTCAGTGAAAAACTACAGTCAGGTAGGCAATATATTTCTCTATGTTGTTTAGTGTTTAAATGTACATATAATATAATGTAATATATAATGTATATAATGACATTGTACATAATGTAATCTATACAGCAGCCTGCAGACTAGGTCAAATATGCATGAGAATTAAATTGTAGGCCTATTGATTTGATTGATATTTGTTTAGTGGAATGGAAAGTAGGCTAATCGAGTTTACTTTATTTATATATCTTAGAAGATATGGAAACTACGTAGTATATAGTCTTCCAAATTTGTGTACATTGTAAATATTGTTATTAGGCTATTTGTTCTTAATTGTGTCTTCTTTTTTATGTCTTGCCTTTTAACAAGGGCAGTGCTGGAAAACAGACATAGTCTCACTCCGTGAGCACTGTGTTTGTTAATGGAATAAATAAACAATACATTTATCGGTAGTCATAGGACTACATTGGTGTATACCCAAAAGTGAAAACAGAACTTGCCGTGGCTAAATGGAACAAGGTTCAACAGTAATAGAAATGAGAGCAGTGTGCTTCTGTTGAACAACCATTATCGGGAACTGACAGGTCAAGAATGTTTAAATAATTAACTGCTCAATGCTTTAAAGTTGATTTTATGCAAAGCATCCTCTGTAACTTGTCTATCTAACACCTTCCAGTTATGAGTTACTTTAAAGAGATGCCGGACCCACCGCCAAACCCGCACATCAAAGATAGCAGCTTAGACAATGGAAGGAACTACAGAATAGTCCAGAATGATTTGCTGTGCTCCACTGACTGCTGCTATGAGGTGCAGGCCTTCATAGGGGAAGGATCCTTTGGCCAGGTGGCCCGGTGTAGGGAGGTGGACACAAACATGGAGGTCGCCATTAAGATTTTCAAAAATCACCCAGAACACTTTATCACGGCGGAGGTAAGGTTTACCACCTGTATCTAGGTATTCATTTGTTTGTATACTGTATGCTCAATGTTGACTTG
Organism: Galaxias olidus; assembly: GCA_026901105.3. Classification (NCBI taxonomy): domain Eukaryota; kingdom Metazoa; phylum Chordata; class Actinopteri; order Galaxiiformes; family Galaxiidae; genus Galaxias; species Galaxias olidus. Next base: position 4,042 of record JAPMUY010007720.1, on the reverse strand, counting down.
CTATTGCCAGCAAATGTAATTTTTATACACATTCCCATACATGTTGAAACTTAGCAGCTAGTCATCTCTAACCTTCCACAACGTTTTCTTTATACCCAGGTGGCCATGCTGAAGCGCATCAGTGGAGAGAACCCGGAGAAGAACAACTTTGTCCGTTGGTACGAGTGGTTCCAGTATCAAGGCCATACCTGTCTGGTGTTTGAGTTGTTAGAGCTCAGTCTATTTGACTATATGGCTCAGATACATTTCAGCCCTATGCCCCTGAAGGACATACAGCCCATTGTACAGCAGGTAAATGATTTGCTTAGAAACTCAATTTATTTAGTGCGGTTATTTTATGTTGTATAAAACATAATGAAGTAAAATAAATTATTCAAAATGAAAAAAAAAAAATACATTGTTGTATTATGTATTATTACGTACTACTGGCAATATTTCATGACGTAATTTGAACTTATGATCAATAGATAGATCTCTCACTGCTAGATGTCTTGATGTTTGCAGTTGGCCATTGCATTAAAGAAACTGAAGAGCATCGGGCTGATCCACACTGACATCAAACCTGAAAATGTCATGCTGGTCGGCCCTGTGGGACAGCCCTTCCGGGTCAAAATGATTGATTTTGGCTTAGCCTGTAATGTCTCTGATGCGCGGCAGGGCTCCAATATTCAAACAAGATGCTATAGGTGAGTTCTATGTAGAGAAAAAACATGGCGCATCCTCCTAACAGTGCCCTGAGCAGTCACTGCTAATTCAACTGGAGTCGGTCTGTGTGTCCTATGTGTGTGAGCAAGTCTGTAGTAATATGTTGGGTGAGCAAGTCTGGCGCAAATTGGCTGCCGTGGTATCACTCAGACTGAGTGTTGTGTTTGATAGCTGTCAGCCCATTCGTTGTTCGTTCTGTGGTATTAATTGGCGACCAATTTGTGTAAAGCGCTTTGAGTATCTAGAAAACGAAATAAAATGAATTATTATTATTACTAGAGTATCTATGCACTTGCAAATATGTCCAGAGTGAGTAGCTGAGACTTACTCGTCCCTGCGGACAAGAATGTTGTTGTTGTTAGTTTGTTGTCGTGTCTTATCTATTTTCTTCTTATTTGTCCACTTTCAGGTCTCCAGAGGTCCTCTTGGGCCTTCCCTTCTCAGAAGCCATTGACATGTGGTCTCTGGGCTGCGTGGCAGTTGGTTTGTTTTTGGGTTACCTTCTCTACCCTGGAAGGTCTCCGTATGAAATGGTCAGTATACCTCATGGTCACTATGGTTTACTCGAAAGGTTACGTGTTAAATGTTGATGCAGTTTTAAATGACGTTCCACTTCTCTACTGTAGATACGCTACATAACCCAGACCCAGGGTCAGCTAGCTGACCGCCTGCTTAGTGCTGGAGCTTTCACCAACTCCTTCTTTATAAGAGGCTCGGACTGGAACCTCCCACGCTGGAGGCTCAAGGTAATGGTACTTGCTTTAGCCTAGCTGCTCGTATGTTGACATTCAATGGCTTCTTAATCTCACAATATAAACAATTTATGTTAGTGTGTAATACTTAAGGTTTGTATGTAGACCAACCAACAAAGAACATTTCACATTAATTTTAGACCCGAGAAGAGTATAAAGGTGACTCAAATCTCAAGTCAAAAAAGAATGGGCGCTACATCTTCAGATCCTTGGATGACCTAAAGGAGGTAAGTGTTCTCAATTCATCGTTTAACTTTGAGAAACTGGACCTAAGGAGGTCAGTATGTGAAATGTATGAGAACAAAATGAAGGATCACTATAGAAAATCCAAATCGCGTTACTATGAATTGCTCATAAAATTCTATTCCTTTCTTGGTATTTGACTTCTTGCATTGTATGTTTCTGCTTTTCTTATGCAAAGCACATTGAATTGCCTATGTGTATGAAATGTGCTATACAAATAAATTATACTTGACTTGCAAATCTAAACTCTGAGTTGTTTTTTGACCTTTTCTGTTGTCTCTCCCAGTTCAAGCTACCATCTAAACTGGAGCCGACTGAAGTTCAGGACAGGGAGGTGTTTGTGGACCTGGTGAAGCAGATGCTTCAACTGGATGCTGGCAGGAGGATAACACCCCTCCAAGTCCTGGATCATCCTTTCATCACCAGGAGTCGTCTCGTTGAAAGGTAACCTGTGTGTGTGTGTGTGTGTGTGTGTGTGTGTGTGTGTGTGTGTGTGTGTGTGTGTGTGTGTGTGTGCGTGTCATAACAGTCACTGATATGTTCAATCAATGTCAATTGCCCATAATTGTGCTAAAAAGACGTTGCATTATAAAGCAGAATCTAACCGTATTAAATATTGAATCTATTTATTTCTTCCAGTGTGAAATCCGGCTTCCAAATTTTGCCAACTTCCGGTCTGTTGCCATTCAGCAGCCGAGAGACGGCCAGACGTCCAGTCATCCCCCTGCAAGGTGACATGGATGGAGAGGACAAGATGACATCCTCTCATTTGAACGTTGACCCCAGTAAGGCTGTGACCCCAACAAAATCTTTGTTGAAAGAGGAACGGGTCGATGTTGGATCTGTTGAAAGCAGCCACAGGTACGTGTAGATAAAACCTTCTGTTAGACTACGGCTCTTGCAGCATTATATAGTTTGACACTATTGGCTGAGGGCAAAACTAAATCCACTTTTGACCTCGACAGTGACCCACACCAGGCAGGGTTACAGCAGGACATGAAAAAGTTGGAACAACCCCTATTTGTCCCAACCGTAAATAGCAGGAGGTCTGACTTAGTGAGGGATGAAGACGGGCAACAGGAACGTGGAGAGTTTGGTAAGCCTTGCGTTCATCCTTTTCAGCGTTGCATGATCTTTTTTGAATTATTTGAGGGAAGGAAAACAAAATGGTTTGACTATCTTTGTTTGTTGCAATATATATGATATCGTCCATTATAAAAGTTCCATGAACATGAAGATGAACGGATAGGAATGCATGATATTTCTATCCCACTCCTCATACTTTCATATTCTTTCTTTCTATTGATTTTTTCGTTGGATCTATCGCTATAGAGCTAAGTACCTTCCAACAGAAGCTCGACCTTCCTAAGAAAGAGAAAAACATCTTCCTCCCATCTTCACCTCTTCCAGACCCTACCTCCGAAGCTAGCTGTTTGACCACTGGAGGCAGCCAGAATGAAAGACCTAACTCTTCCTCAGACAGTGAAAAAGCTGTGTCTAGGGACACTGCCAAGCCCTCATTGTACCAGCAGGACAGCTTCCACATTCCCAGTCCGGTCCAGCAAAGACTTCAGGCCGCTCAGCGGAAGTCAAAGAGGATGGAGACAGAACACTCTGAGAGCACACACAGGAAGAAAATGAAGTTGGAACAACCATCCCCTGTCCCCAAAACATGTAGCAGCCCAGGTATAGGAGGGGTTGAAGACAGGCAACACGGACATGTTGGTAAGTGTATGACTTGATTGTGTTTTTGGATTTTTTGTGGAATATGGTGAACTCTTTGCTATCATAGACCGAAGTTTGGAAAGTTTACATCCGGGATGAACTCATGTAGAAATTTTCTTTGCATTAAACCTGCACTCCTGACAATAATGCAGAGTATGCATGCAGTGAGACAGACACCAGTCTTCATTCGTTTGTTTAACTAATCATGCTATAATGGTGTCATAGTAAGCATTATCCGGATTTGTCAGGTCTAGAATTCTTTGTTATAATTAACTGCTTAATGCTTTAAACTTTCTTTCATACAAAGTATCCTCTGTATCTTGTCAATCTATACTACCAGTTACGAGTTACTTAAAAGACCCACTGCCAAACCCGCACATCAAAGATAGCAGCTTAGACAATGGACATGACTACAGAATAGTCCAGAATGATTTGCTGTGCTCCACCGACTGCTGCTATGAGGTGCAGGCCTTCATAGGGGAAGGGGTCTTTGGCCAAGTGGCCCGCTGTAGGGAGGTGGACACAAACATGGAGGTCGCCATCAAGATTTTCAAAAATCACCCAGAACACTTTATCACGGCAGAGGTAAGGTTTACCACCTGTATCTAGGTATTCAT
>JAPMUY010007719.1:40000-58217 GCA_026901105.3 Galaxias olidus | reverse complement strand
TTGTTGTTATGTTATGTTAAATTGCCAAGAGGAAACCCGTGTGTTTCCTTAGGTCAACGATAATTAAGGAGTCATGTGAGAGCTCCCACCTATACCCAGTCCAGAAGACCTTCCCACTCCCTCTCCATCTCTATCTTTGGCACCCTGCCCGGCATGGAAAGATACCACACCAGAACCCCTCTCTCATGATTTGAACAGAGTTGAATCCACATATGATCGCTGGCCTTAGACCACCAATCCCATACAGTACCTAGTCATTTCAATGCATTATTTTGATGGCCATGGCAAGGGTTCAAACTAAATTCAGCAACAGATTAGTTGGTATTTAAATTAGTTGATTTTAGGGTAACTAAATGGTGCGATATCTTTTTTATAATTCAATGTGGACGTGTTTTGCTTTCCTTAGACTTCCTTTCAATGTCCTGACAACCGTGTGTGTGTGTGTGTGTGTGTGTGTATGTGTGTGTCTATACTGGTTACAACAGGGCTCCATTGTAGAGCTGGGACCTTTTTCTAGTGTGGTTAGCTTTGTCGCCGCGCTATCCTCCTCTACCACCACCTCAAGCCCTGCACTAGAGCAAAAGCAGACGCCTTTGAAAATGTACCAGTAACGGACCCGATTTTGTTCTTGCTGTGATGACGGGAGGACAGTCCTTGACAGCATGCACATGGCAGTGTGTCAGTCCTTCCAAGGTGCTCTGGAGGCCGGATATATGGCACCCTCCTGCTCGGTTTACCCTGCTAGTTCTGCCTTTACGTCCACTAAAAGAAACTCCCATTATTGTCCGAGGGTGGAGGTGCGCTATAAGAATATGGGGTGTCATTTGTAGGTGCCATTCTAATCATCTTTGTCCTGAACTACACTTTAGTCGCTAGTAGCTGGGTAGCGCAAGGACTAAGACAAACACAGGACTGGGCTGAAAAGACTAGGAGGCTGAGGAAGATAGAGATCTGGAGAGAGAGAGAGAGAGAGAGAGAGAGAGAGAGAGAGAGAGAGAGAGAGAGAGAGAGAGAGAGAGAAAGACAGGGATGGATGGGGAAGGGCATGAAGGCCAGGGGATGAAGATGGGGATCACGGGATGGCAAACTGAACCACCAGTTCTTCTTTTGCGTCCACCTTGATCTGCGAGATTGCACTGTAAGCGTAAGCTGCTATTTTGGATACCTGGAATAGAAACATAAAATCAGTTAACTCAAAGAAAGGGGAGAGGGTTTTAGAAGGAGCACTGCTCACCTTTAACCCCTACAACAAGCGATCAGTGTTTTACCTGTTTACAAGCAATTGTCAAGAATAATCTGAATTAATTTACCACTAGGTAGACAAAGTCATCATGAGAGTAGCAAGAGAATAAAAAGGAAATGTAAAAAAACTAACACTTTAAAAGTATAATGGTGTCTTTTTCTTCGGGCAAAATTATTACTTTCTGGTGGGTTTGCATGAGTTGTTTACCTGTTGAACGTCTGAATATGGCACCAGGTCACTAGCGAGCACTTGGTGAGGCTGACTGGTCAGAGAGGGCAGGGGCTGGGCCCTCTTCTGTGACAGACTGTTCGTCAACATGGCCAGCTTCGTACTGAAACGATAAAAGATAATTTTAGAAACCAAATAAAAGGAAATATTACGACTCACAAACAGTTATACGTACTCTTTCTGTATAGCGTTGTACCGGCAAGTCAATAGGAATTTGGTTTTGGAATGAATTATAGAACATTTCCTAACTGTTGCTTTAAATGTATAAATATTTTTTAAGTAACAAACTGGCTTGACAATCTTTTTATTGTTTTTGGTAGGGGTGACCACGAATGGTCGACTGTTCGATCTAAGGAGCCTGACTTGACCAATCTCACAGTCAAATTGTCATCAAATGTGGTTATGAAACAAGGATCATTCCATTCAGGCTATAAGGGGGTGCTGAATGTCTGGTATTACATAGCATTGCTTGGTTAATATAAATCATAAGTGTTTGAGAAACGATAGATTGTGACTTTAAGGTGTATGATTGTGAGAGTGTTTCTTGTTAACTTTCGTTTTCAACTGTTGCGGTGGTTGTAAATGCCAATGAGCGAACGATGAAGAAAACGCTACTGTTCCACAGAATTTCCATGGTCCACCTGATTTTGTGCTGCTGAATGAAATCAGAGAGAAGTAAACCAAGTAGGCAAGGCTGGCGCTACTGAAGTTAGCGCTATTGTTACGCAGTTTTCCCAACTACGCTTTGGAGGACGTCAGACACTAAAAAACAATAGCCTGTTTTGGTATAGATAGCAGCCTATTAATAATACTATTAATAATAATTTGAAAATAACTCGTGCTTTTAATGAAAACCATTAGTGTGTGTGTGAATAAATCACCATGGCAGACTAAGTTGCCAATGGCATCCAAAGCATCCAATTTTGAGGAACCATCACAGCAGCATCTTCGCTAAAATGTTTTGTACCGAACTACTCTGGTTTCTTTTTTTACTGTAAGCTATTGGCCATTTATATTCTAAATTGACATATTTACTATCGTTTAAGGTCACCACAATGTCGACTTATAAAATAAATTGAGTCAAGAAGACAAATTGTTTAATTGGGTGTTTCAACTCTTGACTGGAAAAACACATAATTGAATGATAAGCAAGACTAAATTCTATTCTTAAGAAAAAAAAAAAAAATACTATTCAATGTCTCAGATAGTGAACCTAGTCACCAAGAAAAACACACACTACACCAACACATGGCCACACCTGTATTGCCGGGCTTTGTCCATGTATTCATGCTGCTCCATGCCTTGAGAGTCCGCAGCCGAGACATCGATGATGTTCCTGGGGGACAGAAGGGAAACCTGTATCACTTCTGGATCTGTACAAGGACCTACACCTATTCTTGTATGAACATTTTAGTACAACTCTATGGATAACTTATAGGATGATTTTGTATTCGTCATCGATGTGGAGAGATGATGGAGATAAAGCGTAGTTTGTGTCTTACTGTGCCGTTTCTGCAACGATGGACGTGAGGAGGGCTTGTTCGTCTGTGCGCGCAGAAGGCACACTGGCGGAGCTCCATTCCGTGCCGTTCAGGGGCTTGCTGTCTGGGTTTGGGTGGGGGATCAGTGGCTTGCGTTCATCGGGGTCATGCAGGGAAACATGGAACACCGATCGTCATGTAGTGACCAGACAATTAAAACACATCCTGATTCCGATTGACGAAATAGCTTTAGCATATAATTAACCTTTGTTTGCTTAGAACACAACCGCTGTACATGCTGATAAGACAACTCCATGTTTGTACAAAGGCTGGGGTAAGACTGACACTTTTTAGGTATCAGTTGAATAAACGCTATAGCACTAGATAAAAAATCTAATTTAAATTCCATTCTTATTTCTACTTACTGTCAGGAAAATGTTATAACTTGCCAAATACAAAAACATAGTTAGGCTAGAAAGGAGATGTGTTAACTACATGTGCTTATTAGTGTGCTTGTAAAATACAGTATTATGGGGAGGGGGTTTTAATATTCCTGACAGTAGGAAACACAGCCCAGCAAATATCCCAAAACAATTGTGTTGTGTGTTACATTTCGGATGACTGGCTAATAGATCAAGTGAATCACCATGCAACATGAGGAAGAATGTACTTTTCTTCCAACAAGTTCAGTCATTTATATACATGAATAAAATATTCAATACGTCATATGACAGCATGTTTCTCACTACAGTCTCCTGTATAGTTGTTTTATGTGGTGACCGACAACACAACTGTGCAACAGACAGTGACATTTGCCCAATTGGTTGATAGGGAACTATAGTCAAAACATTGTTTGGCACTTGCATAATCACGAGTTTAACTGCAGAGTGAACAATGCAAGACTCACAAAATTGAGTGCTAGCATTAATGATCGTGCACAATGCTGAATAAGTTTTAGTTACCGTATTGGGCTTCCTGACAATAATCATTCAAAGTAAACTTGAGTTAACTCACAAGTTAGCCTGATTGCATTTTAGCTTGCTTGCTGTATATGGCATTCCATGGGGCCCAGGCTTGTCTGGTAATACACTAGCTACACTAAATCAGTGAACTGGACTATTTTTTAAGTTTGAAAATACCATCTGCTAGTCTGTTAAGGAAGACCTATGTTCTTGTATTGAAACTCAAATTGTTATGTAACGCCCCAGAGACCGGAAAATAAAATAAGTTTATTTGCCTTTGTTGAGTAGCTTTGCTAGCAACGCAAGTTAGCACTTAGCCTAGCTGGTTTAGCTACCTGCTCTGCGGTATCGTTCTCGCTGCTGTAACAGCAACCCATGGCGTCCGCGGGGCGTTCGGCGTTTTGCCAAACAACACAGCCGCAATCTCCAGCTTCTCTTTACGGAAAATTGCTTCCCAAGAGAAGTGGACCAGGTGTTCGTCTTGTCTTAAAGGGTATAAAAGTTATTTCCTTGTTTCCCTTTTTTGTAGCAGAGAAGCAACTGTCAGCAACTCTTCGGACGAGCAATAATCACATGACAGCAGCTCTGGAGCAACAACACTAGCTAACATCCGGTAAGCTTGTGAAACGAGACAGACCATGGTCACGTGACAGTCGAGTATTTTAACTCCAGTCTAGTCTTTTATGCCCACGCTTGTTCCACTATTTATGTTTTTATTATTTTGAATATGTTAGGCTGCTGTTGTCCCTATACCCAGAGGTTTAATGGTGTATCAGTATCATTATGTCTAAACGTTGAATTTTCTCTTGTATTAATATTAACAAAATTAACAAACGTTCTGTAGCCCTGGCCTCTATCCTTTACAATTTTTAAGCTCATTGATAAAAGTTAAAAAGCATCCCAAGGCAAGATTATACATAGCAATCAGATTACTGGTTTCTTCAACTGTCTAGATCAAAAGATAAAAACGAAGAGCGCCCGTCTATCAGACGCCTCTCCCTCCGGAGGTATACAGAGATAAAGTGACTGTATAGGCCTATATAGCCCTAAATAACGGGCCCCCTCGTTTCAAATCTAGATTGCCATTTTATATATAAGTCTCAACCCATATTCAACTTTGACAATAGAAAACAAACGGTGTCTATAGCATAACTACGTGAAGAGCAGTCACACTTTGTTCGACAACCAGTCCGACAAGGCGAGAAGGCAGGGAGGCGCCTATAGTCTATACCCTCTTATTTGCGGCCGTTTTTCTTCTCACCTCTTTGTTTACACATAGGCTGCAGGTTAACTCTACATAGCAGCCAACACGCAATGCAAATGCACGCAAAGCAATGAACAGACGTTTTATCAGCTCAAACATGGCAAATGTATTATTTATCAGCGCTCTTGTTGTCGTTTGTCGTGCTTTGAACAACTCTCCTGAATTCGCGTCAATCGGTTACAGTTCCTCGGTTCGTTCGGTATGCAAACCCATCCCCAGCACTATGTCTCTGTGCCACGGTATAGGTTACCGGGAGATGCGGCTGCCCAACCTGCTTGGACATGACTCTTTAAAAGAGGCACAACAGCAGTCAGCAGCGTGGCTTCCTCTTGTTACAAAACTCTGTCACAAGGATACGAAAAAGTTTCTCTGCTCACTTTTTGCGCCGGTATGCCTACCAGAGTTAACCGGTCCGGTAAGTCCGTGCCAAGGCCTATGCGAAGCTGTAAGGGACGGTTGTGTTCCTGTGATGAATGCGTTCGGATTTCCGTGGCCGGAGATGTTCAACTGCACCCGGTTCCCACGTGGATCTAACCTCTGTATCCCTCCAACTGGAGCTGAGCGCACGCATCATAATGAGGAGAAATCAAAGGGTATGTAAACAAGGCCAAGCTTAGTTTGTTGTCAGTGACACCATCACTTTTCTTTGCAAGAATGCCTTTAGGCTTGTCACTTGGGAGTTTACTTTGTGTGGTTAGATTTTTTTTTTAATCAAAAACACCCGGGCAGCTATATATGTTGTGAAGATTTCCATTTTCCACCCTGACCTTCATCCAACTAACTCACATCTTGTTTCCCTGTCATTGTGTGTGTGTGTGTGTGTGTGTGTGTGTGTGTGTGTGTGTGTGTGTGTGTGTGTGTGTGTGTGTGTGTGTGTGTGTGTGTGTGTGTGTGTTCACAGGCACAGTGATCTGCGATGCTTGCAGTCTGGCTGCAGAGGGAGAGACAGAGATAGACAAAGACTTTTGCTCCAGTCCATATGGTGAGCAGCTGCACATGCGTACATACACAGACACAATTTGATATGATACAGTGCTCAGACTTATACTTTTTGCACATTTTGTAACTTAGCCTCTAGCCTTATTCTAAAATTGATCAAATTATTTTCTCCTCATCTACACAAAATACCTTATAATGACAAAGTAATTTTTTATAAAAAATATAAAACTGAAATCACATTTACGTAAGTATTTAGGGATAGCATTGGCCAGGTGATTACCAGTGCCTGTTTTCCCAGAGATGTATTTTCCTCCAGACGTGACGCTTGGCATGCAGGCCAAAGAGCTCCATCTTGGTTTCATCAGACCAAAGAATCTTGTTTCTCATGGTCTGAGAGTCCTTTAAAAATGCCTTATGGCACACTTATTTTGTACCCTTCCCCAGATCTGTGTCTCGACGACACACTGTTGTCTCGAAGGTCTGCAAATAATTCCTTCGACTTCATGGCTTTGTTTTTGCTCGGGCATGTACTGTCAGCTGTGAAGCCTTACATGGACAGGCGTGTGCCTTTCCAAATCATGTCCAATCAATTGAATTTAACACAGGCTGTAGAAACATCTCGAGGACGATCAATGGAAACAGGATGCTTCCGGGCTCAACTTTGAGTTTAATATCAAAGGGCCTGAAAATACTTATGTAAATGTTATGAGTTTTTAATAGATTTTCACACATTTCTACAAACCTGTTTTTGCTTCGTCGTTATGGGGTATTGTGTGTAGACTGATGAGGAGAAAAAAAGAATATCTATTTTAGAATAAGACTAACGCAACAAAACGTGGAAAAGGGGTGAAAACGTTATGAATGTACTGTTTTGAATTTGACTATTTGACATTAGTTTGTACAAGAAAAAAAGTGTGTTAAACTTCTTGTCACCTGTTTTGTGTGTGTGGGGGGCCCTCTCCCAGCCTTTAAACTGCGTCTAGGCAGTGTGTCGGTGGTGGACGGTGATCGGCGGTTGGTCCCTCTGGGGCGGAGCCGCATCCTGCGCTGGGCTGGCGGTGGAGCCGAGCGGGCCGAGGGCATCGGCGGTGCCATGGCCCACAGCGCCCTCTGGCTCTCAGACGGCGCCACCTGCACCTGTCCTGGTCTGGACAGGGCAGAGGTCAGCAAGACAAGGCAGGCGAGACACAGGAACGAGCAGGAGGAAAAAGCGGACGCGGGGCAGGGGAAGGAGGAGGCAGGTGCAGGGGGGAAAACGTCCCAACCCGGGGGGTGGTACCTGGGGTTAGCCAAAGCTCAGGAAGGCAGACTTGTTCTCTCCAGGCTAGTGAAGTGGATACCAGGGGACAAAGAACTGAAGAAGTTCATCAAGAGACTCCTTAAACAGCCATGTTGAGATCATACCAGACTAGACTGAGAGCCCCCACCCCCTTTTTCTATGGCCGTCAAATCGAGACAATGCATGAGTTCACTACTTCCATAAAAGGAAATGTGTTCATAGGTCCTATATTGTGTAGACTCATTCGTATTAGGGTATTGTTTTGTCAGGTTCCATGTTTTGTATTTTGTTATATACACGTTTAATAAAAACTTTGAATACGTATTTTTCTAGAGTGTTCTGTGGTTGTGGGCAGGGTTAGAGAAACTGGATTCACTCACTTCACACCTGCAGTTGATAACCTGATACACTGTCCACTCCCCTTCACCCTCGCCCCTGCAACACACACACACGTTCTATAATTTCCAGCAAGTCATATTAACCTTGGCGCAACCCCTATATCCCATCAAGTTAATTGATGTCATCAGGCCTGTGTGCATTTCCATACATACAAATGTAGCTACTTCTAAACCATTCCAGTTTATGTGGCTCAACAGAAGAGTTTAGAGTATTACATGAATAATTTAGGAGGCTAGCTCTCTTACCTCCCATTCCATACCCTCACACACCTGCCTTCCTTCACTTGAATTTGCTCAGGCATCACTTTGTCTTTGACATTCGCTACAGACCAGGTAAGTTGTTCAAGTGTGTGGAGTTTGTGAAGAAAAGCGTAAGAGCTATAGAAGATCTACTCACTAATGTTTTTTTTTTTTTTTAATGATAGTACGGGATTAGCTGGGTGCCTAGAGGCTATGGTTACCCTTAAAAAGAAGGTTCCGGAAACATTTCTTTAGCTAGAATCTTTTTTGTTGTTATTAAACCTTTATTTAACCAGGAACACATCCTGTTGAGATTAGTAATGCACATTTACTTCACCTTGGAAATGATCTATGTTTCAGTTCAAAATGCTATTCAACCTTATTTTATTTATAACATCATTTAAATGTAGAATTAGCCTAGTTATTCATACTTTCAGATTATAATTAGCAATTGTTTGGTTAACAAATAGCCATGCTTTAAGTATAAGAGGACTGAGGCGGTTTTACCCTCCTAAGAGTATAGCCAAAGTGAATACTATCATGATCTCTAACTTAGTGCTTACACAGGTATTGTACACTTATATCCAAATTAGTATACTTAAAAATCTATCTATTCTTCTCCTATATGTATGATTCATACATTATTGATGCACCAGAGAAGTATTAGCAAAAGCCTAGCCTGGCTTTAAAAATAAAATGAACGGGACACCTGTATTGCAAACGTGTGTATAACATGCGCGTGATGATCCGTGATGAGGGCCAATGCGTTTCCACAGGCTATCTCTGCCTGATCATAATGGTGTCCCCTGCTATCGCTCTGGCCTTCATCCCGCTGTTGATGACCCTGCTGATCCGCTACCGGTACTACTTTGTGCTGTTCTACCGGGCGGTCCTGGTGAGGGCGTGGCAGGACTGCATGACCGGGATGAGCCGGGAGGAACGGGCCTTCCAATATGTGCTGACCCACGCCACGCCGGGGGACCCGGACAGCATCCTGGAGGCCTTCGACGTCTGGTGCAGCAAGGTGGAGTTCATCAGCAACATCGGCCCCAAGAAAGGTGACCCTGTCTGCACGTCCATCTCGGTCACTCACATGGAGTTCAAATCATAGCTGAAACGGGCACCTTTGGACATGTTAGTGGCGCAAACGTGTGTACTGTGTTCTTCCTTGTGTATCTGCGTGATTTGCGTGTGCGTAGGGAAGATCCTGGACCGACTGCTGACGGAGCAGTCCCCTCTGACGGTGCTGGAGCTGGGGGCCCACTGTGGGTACAGCACCGTGCGGATCGCCCGGGGCCTGCCTCTCGGGGCCCGGCTCTACAGCGTCGAGATGGACAAGGATAACGCTGCCATTGCCGAGAAGATCGTTCGCCTGGCAGGCTTTGACGACGACACAGTAAGCGGGGCTTCTGACAAACACATCTTGAATCTTTACTATGGCGGCGCTTCATACGCAACTTCTGTTTCTGGAGATGCTAAGTCCCTCATGTCAGGATCATTTGTGAAAAGCAGTAACCAGGATGGTCGCCTGCGTGGTCATTTATTGGACGTTAACATTGATAACGGGGTCTGGCAGGTGGAGTTAATCGTGGGCCATTCTGATGAGGTGATTCCCCGGCTGCGGTCCGACTACGACCTGGAGAAACTGGACTTCGTCTTCATGGACCACTGGAAGAAATGCTACCGACCCGATCTGCAGGTAAGAACCCCTGCACAACCTTAGGTATCTATGGTATTATATTACTATAAAATGTTTTATAAAAAAAAAAGATTCCAGTCAAATCTGCATGCAACAGCAAGACTATGGTTCATATTTCCTCCAAAGCTTCATTGTAAACTACTGTAAGTCTATGATTAATCAGGGCTTCAACTATGACGCCCTGGGCTTTTTTACACTTTGATCTTCTTCTTGCGTAGTTGCTGGAGGGCTCTGGTCTGTTGGGGAAGGGCTCCATAATACTGGCTGACAACGTCCTGTTTCCCGGAGCGCCCAACTTCCTGCGCCACGTGCGGCAAAGCGGTCTGTACGAGTGGAGGATCCATCGTGCCACCCTGGAGTACATCAAGGGCATTAGGGACGGCATGGCAGAACTCATCTATCAGGGCGTGAAGTAGAAACACACACACACACACACACACACACACACACACACATTCTCTTGGTGACATTTAGGAGGATTGGTGCTTGTGTTTTAACCATCTCTGTCTCACACAAAAACCCACCGGGGATGTCATATTAGCTAAATAGTTAAGTAATAAACTGCTGTAATCTATATGGTCTTAGTTCTGCAGATTGAAACGTGAACTCAACTAATCATGCTGGAAAACGTCATATTCCTAATGTTACAACTGACATTTTGTGTATTGTTTTTATAGAACTGTAAAATTACGTAACATCAATAAATGGATAAGAACATAACATACTATGTACAGTCATTTATTTACACAAGAGATTCGTTAAAATACATTACAAAGCCGGAACGCAGTCGTTAAAACATTTTACAGCGCAATTGGGTTCCACAGAGAAGCTCATGTTTTACAGAGTTTCAATTGGCAGCTGTTCTACGGTCGACAGATAAGAGAGAGGCACTCGTGACAAACTGACCTCAAACCTTCGCGAGTGTTCACTGTCCGGTTTCAGTTAAGTGACTAATATTTGTGCCAACACAGCGGAATCAGTGAGGGGCCCATGGAGGCACATGACCAGAGACAGGACGAGGTCAATGTCCACATCAGCACGCCGGTCGCATATGGGACAAACAGAGCCTTTCGGGTCTCTCTTTTTCTTGGTGTTGCTAATAGATACTTTCTGGCCAGATCAGGGGAAAGGTTGTAACGGATTTATACATTGTCCCAAAATGAAAAGCGGGGTGGATGGCCTTGAGCGAAGGCTGTCGCTATGGTATCTGTCGGAGAGGAACGAGAGGAGACAGCCACAACAAAGGGAAACGTTTCTCTATCTACTGCGTGGGGGAGGATGGCACCAGGGTAGAGTCAGAGACAAAACTAGAATGAGTTGAAGGGACATAAGCCAATCCCCCCAGTCTGTAGCTGTGGCCTTTTAAGCAAAACCACCCGAGTAGACAGAAGTAGAGCCTGCGCTGTGGCCTAGTCGCCATGGACACGGGCAACTCTTATCTCTATCTCTCATTGGAGTTCTGCTGCAGGGGCAACTCTTGGTTTATGGCCTTCACACGTTTTTAAACAGTGCTACTGTAAAATACAAACGAGCTGTAAAACGCTTTGGACATAGTGACTCACACACACGCACACACACACACACACACACACACACACACACACACACACACACACACACGCACACACACGCACACACACGCACACACACGCACACACAGTTCTCCAGTACGGGCTGACGTTCTTCACGCCACCCTTTGATGGCTTAGACGGGTGCCAGTGTGACAGCAACAAGCTAACTGCTCTAGGGAGGAATACTGGCCCTGGGGCTGGGTAGGGACGCTCGGCTGCTCTCAGATGAACTGCCACCCCACTAAGGGATTCTTCTGACGTCGCTAGACGGATGACGATTGGGTCTAGATCAACCACTGGTCCTGGTCCTGGTCTGCTCCCTCCATATCGACCTGACAGATAAGAGTCATTCACAATATATGAGAGATAGTCAATAACTTTTTTTTCTCGATTCAAATTGCATTTAGGACACAGTACCCAACATCACCAATTATTTGATCAGGTTGCAGTAATCACCAGCGTTAACTATAGGCTATTCTACTATATATTTTGCCCCACAAGAGCACCATCTTCCAGCTTTCCTGAGCTTGACCGATGTTTCAACTCGTATCATCGGTAAAAATGTGTTTCAGCCACGCACTACATTCACGTGTTAACGTTTGTGTCTTTGCACCCACGCTGCCTCCCGCCCAAAAAATAAATTGCGCTCAGACATTCAAATAAACACTATGCACCAGAATAATGACAGCATACAACTATACACACAATGTTGCTTTGCTCTAAAAACGTTTAACCCCCACCTCTACCTCATTTATCTCCCCGTCATCTGGCGACTCGTTGTAGTCATTCATCTCGTCAATGTCCAGCATTTCCTCTTCGTCCTCAGAGTCTTCCTCGCTGTCCTCCTCGTCCTCGTCATCTTCCTCCTCCTCTTCTTCAAATTGCTGTCATACATAGCAGTAATGATAAGAACATTAAATACAATGAAATGGTTGAGTTCCACGTCTCAGTGAGGCAAGATAAGGGTACACACTGTGGCACAATGTCCGCAGCATTAAGATGGAAGCACCACTTGGTGAGACTATCTCAAAATGGCTGATAACCCCTGTTTAAAGAGTAGGCCTACCTCAAAGATAGGCTTCCCGATGGGCATCAGGTTATTGTCCTTTTCAGCAATGCTCTGTAGCTGAAAAGAGTATCAAAACATACATGACTTGGAGTCACAGTAACAACATGTATTTAGGTGCGGGTTTATGTGGGGTTTTATGTTAAGTGCTAAAGAAGGTAGATTCGTTGATTGTGTGTTACCCAGGTCTGGTGCTGCTGTTCCTGTTGGTGTAGTTCTGTTTCATCCACACAGGGCCGGTCCAGGTTAAACCAAAGAGACTCCGTCATTCGGGGAAACAGGGATGGGAAAAGCGTAGACATCTCTTCACTGAGAACTCACAATCACTAAAGAGAGACCAGTCAAAACAAGCAAACAGTAGATTCTTAATATAGATTAATTTCGCTAACACAAACATACACACACACACACACACACACACACACACACACACACACACACACACACACACAGACGCTTCTGACCAGCGGCAAAGTCACATCAGCCCAGCCCCACTGTAAAAGAAAATGTGAACTCAGCAGAAGTCCATTTAACGCAACATTTACATTATACATCTCCGTGCATCGACTTGTGTGGCCACAAGACCGAAAGATGAGTGAAAATTTAACGGGACTGTACTAACGATAAAGTAGCCAAGGGGCAATGACACATATTTTGAGTACCTACAACTGGTGAGACTGAGAGAGGTGCAGTACGTGCGATCTAATAAATCACTGTATTTAGTGTCGAAGATGCAAGATTACATAACTGCTGATGTTGTGCAACTAACGTTCGTCACAAGCAACATTTAAGTCTCACCCAATTTTGTCCACCAAACCGTTCAAAAAATTCAAAATACATTCAGTCCGGAAACTGGCGTTCAACCTTAAATGCTCCCCGTTTGTATCCCAGTTTGGTAAAGGTTCCGCTTCATGTGCAAGACAATTTCAGATCAGACAGAGAACTAGTGAACTTAGATACTAACCCTAAACACAACTTAACATAAGAATAAATTATAGCATATATACAAAAACAAAAGGAAAATTATCAACAAAGACCAGGAGACCATTTTTAGTTATTTTTCCACACACACATAGAACCTTTGGACTTTAAAACGAGGTGATAAAGTGGTATCTTTGGGAATGCCAGAAAATGATGATATCATGATGAAATGATAATGATTATGCCAGTGGAATTTTGCTTTTTTGCCGGGTCATGTTGCCATTTGACTCCACACAGTATTCAAAACGCTCGTTGTCTGGATGCTACAGTGTGTGAAGTGGACCTTGAGATAAAACTTGAACCTCCCTAAAACTTGAACCTCACTCTAACCCCACCCCCACCCATCTCTCTCTCTCTCTCTCTCTCTCTCTCTCTCTCTCTCTCTCTCTCTCTCTCTCTCTCTCTCTCTCTCTCTCTCTATCGCTGGCTCACTATTTCTCTCTGTCGCTGTTACACACACACACACACATACACACACGCAACAATAAGACAGACTTTGTCCTTTGAAGCATTTCTTCAATATGTTGTGGAGGAAATGTCAAGACCACTTCATTCATACCAATGCACAGCCATACCTCAGATTTAGTCTCTGTGACGAAACACAGTTAGAGACTTTCAACAGTAAGACTAAAATTATTTTAGTGAATCACTTGGACTTACCTGAGGAATCTGACAAGGTAATGTGAATATTCATCTTATTTGTCATTCCTATTTAGTAAAAAATATGCATTTTTATGCATTCAATAAGTAACGTGCAGACCATAGATATATTGTGGGTTTAAGTACGAGCACATTACGAATCAGTTTTAATTGTGTCGACAGGAATATCTCCTACTACTTCTCAGACACTTCAAGCTTTTTGTACTTTGACAAAAAGCAAATCTCCTCCATGTGAAATGTAGAAAGGAGACACAGATCTATGGTTATTCCTCAACACATGCATGCCATTCAAACGGAGTTAATGCCCTTGGCAGGGTGCCTCTTGTCCAGTCCATTATCTTTGTGAGCGTAGGTAGAGTCCGTGTGTCCATTTAAATGGTGAGTGTGCCCGTTCCTCACGTTTGCTTGTGGCTCGAATGGGCACACTCACCATTTAAATGTCCTCCACCTGCTGACACATTTTTCCAGTACCGCTGTAATCAGTATTTATGACTGACGTTGTCTTTTTAAATAGAAATTCACCAAACTAAGGTAACGTTTCTGGGTGTTTCTGTCCCTCAGTGGAGTCATGTGGTGTGCGCTGACTGTGCTGCTCTCCCTGGCCATCGGGTCTCAGGCTCAGGACAAAGTCAACATGTGCATGAACGCAAAACACCACAAAGAAGAGCCGGGGCCGGAGGGACAACTCTACCGACAGGTACTCTCTTCATTGTGACGTTGGTACACTCTCGTCTCAAAACGTCCTACATAACTCCAAGACGGTTACACCCCCTCTCCCTTTCCATGTCACCTTATTAAGAAAATGTATCTTTACCACAGAAAAAAAAAAAAGATTACGATTCACAGTAAAGATTCCACTCGGGTGTTCTCTGAATGAAAAAGTTTGTAATAAATAGGTAAACCAAACGAGAATATTGTAGAGCCTCGGCCTTTTATCTCTCCCCGCCTCTGTTATAAACTCTCTCACGCCCTCCTTTTCTCCCTTTCCCGCTCTCTCTCTCTCTCTCTCTCTCTCTCTCTTTCTCCCTCCCCCTCTCGACCTCGTCCTCTGCAGTGTGAGCCGTGGCGCGAGAACGCGTGCTGTAAGGCCAACACCACGGAGCAGGCCCACGAAGACGACTCCTACCTGTACAACTTCAACTGGAACCACTGCGGGATCATGACGGAGAAATGCAAGAAGCACTTCATTCAGGACACCTGCTTCTACGAGTGCTCGCCGCACCTGGGCCCTTGGATTCAAGAGGTACAGGATACATTCTGTGTGTGTGTGTGTGTGTGTGTGAGAGAGTGCGTGTAAGAGTGTTTGCATACAAAGGTGCGCACACACACACACTTCTGCAAGTAAGTAAAAACTATCATCAGAAATGTGTCGAGGCGAGCCACATTCAAAAATGTCTATGTACCTTCCCATGTTGTTTGTGTGTGTGTGTGTGTGTGTTGTAGGTGGACCAATCATGGCGTAAAGAGAGGATGGTAGACGTCCCCATATGTAAAGAGGACTGCGAGACTTGGTGGGAAGACTGCAAAGATGACCACACCTGCAAAAGCGACTGGCATTATGGATGGGACTGGACCACAGGTACTGAATATAACCACACACACACTAATAAAAATAACTGAACACTTTCCCATGCAATGTCAGTCCCTAAAGTTCCGTTCACACATCTGTCTCTACACGTGGCCGCCAGTCACATCACCTCTGTGGCAGCCCTAAAACAGAGTGAACGAAGGCCTGTCAAAGTGCACAGCGTTTTGGAAGGGAACGCGCCCCTGACCTCTCTCTTCCCCTTTGCATTCTGTTCTTCAGGTAGAAACATATGCCCGAAGGACAGTGCGTGTCGCAAGTGGACCGAAGTCTTCCCCACAGCCAAGTCAATGTGCGAGGACATCTGGTCGAAGTCTTACCGCTACACCACTCTCTCGAACACCTCGGGGCACTGCATGCAGATGTGGTTCACCGGGCCCAACCCCAACAAGAAGGTGGCCGAGTACTACCTCAACAACCACGCCACATGGCAACGGGCCTTCGCTCCGGCAGCAGCACTTCTTCTCTCCTTCTCAGTTGCACTGTTATCGATTGTACTGCCATAAAATACCATGTGACACAAAGTGTGACTTGTGTTCAGTGTCTCTTGCTCAGCCCCAAACATACTATTGCACACAAACAAACAGTAAACATATAACTAATATTGGAGTAACTATACTGAGTGCACATATTTTAGTATAAGATTGTTCATTTCCAACTCAGTTAACAAAACACCTGAGCAGTGTGAACTCTAGAAAAAACAAATGAAACCAATATGACCGCATTCATTGTACATACTCTTGGTCAGTCTCTGTTGATGGTAAAAGGGACCACGGTGGTGCTATGGCCGCTCTATTCATTTTATTTCTATAAGGATGCATATCTGCCCAGCCCTCTGAACACAAAGCATCACATGACCAGACCAGGCGGCTGGCAAGTCTACTGCAGTGCTGAGTAATCATGGGGTTCCTGCCTATTCCGGAGCATGAACGTTTAACTCTGTGTGTGTGTGTGTGTGTGTGTGTGTGTGTGTGTGTGTGTGTGTGTGTGTGTCAATGCCACGTCTCGTGGGTTCTGCTGTGGAAGAAAACAGAGTCTTCAGGTTCTTTTTAGAAAGTAAGCAGGTTGTAAGAATTTATTCAGAATGAATCATTACACAAACATTGACAAAGTAAATATAAATTGTTTGTCAATGGACCCTCCGATACCAACCACTACCTAAGATGAGAGTCCTGTCCAAGGACTTTCAACGAATACTTATACCCAGGCAACATGTTCCTGGATGAGGAAATTGAGTGAAACGTAATACATTCAGCCCTGATCAACCGACCAGACATGGTGGTGCCAATCATATTCTCGAATATGATTAAGATGATTATGCCACTGCAATAACTAATATGACAATCAATAAACAATAATTATGCAAATCATTAAATAGAAATATGATTATTTCAACACTGCCAGTGTAATCTTTCTTCGAGGACATGAGCAGGTTAGCATTCTTGGCAAAATGTTGATTCGGGTGCCACATAACTGCAACACAACAATGAATTGTGCTCAAACACTGTTGACAATTTGTTGCTTAGACTGTCCGTCAGCCTTGTGTTTTAGCCTCTGCAAATCCTTCAGAAATAAGAGGGGAGGGGGGGTATTATAAAACCACTCGGTCATTGCCAGACAAAACACCATACACACATACTGTATCAACAGGAAGAGATCATGGAGTATTTGTTGTTCTGACATATACTTGGAGGGATTGAATCTGTGTGTGTATTTGTGCGTGCATGTATGTGTGTGTGGTTGCGCGTGTGCATGTGTGTGTGATGCCATACACGAGAATAGCAGTGGGATGACTGTGGTCACTAGGGGCTATAAATACCCAGCATTCTCTCTGAGGTCACTCTCTTTACACCACCCCGCCTCACTTAACAAGCTCTCGATCTGCTTTGTGTGTGTGTGTGTGTGTGTGTGTGTGTGTGTGTGTGTGCGTGTGTGTGTTTCTATATTATGAGACCACACGGCATCTTTAAACAACAGGAGAGCTTAAGGGTGATAGGCTCCAATGCCTTCAACTAACTGTGAATATGTAAATAGTAAAAGGTGAGAACTTGCAGTCTTGCCAGATTGTAGCTTGCTACTACAGCCTCTAGGTGGGGATCTACCTACACCCGTCTAGTGGAACACTGGGCAGACAAGATGGAAACCTGTAAGCAACAAAAGTAAAAGTTATATAAACGGCATATAGCCTTCAGAATTATACAAAATATAACCTAATCTGGTCATTAAAAAGTTTGCTGGGGCCCTGTGAAAAAATATGTAGGTTTATGGAAGCAGATAAAAGCAAATTGGACTTTTGGGGCACTGTTGAACAAAATAATAATGCTTAATAATACATTTAGCCTCATTTAGAGTCGCCTTGATATACAGAGTGAAGGTCAAAGTCACCGTATGTGGCATATATTAGAATATACAGTTAAAACTACAATATACAATTTAAAATGCAGTAAACATTTGGCAGACACAAGGGTATTGAGGCAGGGAACATCAAGGAACATCACAGGGGGGCAGGGGTGTAGGGGTATACAACAACACACACAAAGTACAAAGCGTCAAGCATCATAACGAGAACGCTTGTGTTAAATAGGTGAGTTTTGAGGTGTTGTTTGAATATTGTTACAGTG
>JAPMUY010007719.1:2500-20000 GCA_026901105.3 Galaxias olidus | reverse complement strand
TGACTGGTGTGTGTTGTGTGTTTTCAGGCCATCTCTGGCACGCAAGCAGGTCGGGGCGGAGCTGGGAAAGGTCAATGAGGAGGGAGAGAGAAACAGCAAGGACGAAACCGCTACCAGGTACACACACACACACACACACACACACACACACACACACACGGGGTTCACTGTACAGCACTGCTTAGCTCAGTGACAGGATGTAGTCATTGATAAAAAAATTATTATATTGCAGTCAGGACAACTTACAAATATGTTAAACTATTTATCGCGTTTAACAAGGCAATACGTTAGCAGTTGGTGTGAAGGGTCTGCTGCCTTGAATGACTTTCCTACCCAAGGTCATCTACGAACACTCAATGAACAACCACGGGGTAGGGAGCAGACATCTGCAGATCCCCCACTGACAGAGACTGAGCAACAGACCCGGAGTGTGTGGAGGCTGGGGTGGGGGGGTAGCCATACGGGAGGAAAGCATTGCAGGGAGCCACAGCTGTTTGCAGCAGCAGCAGTGGGACTGAGGTGGTTAGGGTCAAACTGGTTTAAAAACACCACGCTACGCTGGTGGCCGTCTGTGAATGGTTTGATCGGTGTGACATGGAGAACGGACGTTGTCCGAGTCACCGGCGTGGCCCAGCCCTGCCAAGGCGTCGCCTCATTCACACAAACACACGGACATACACACACCCGTTCAAACCTCCACACTGGATGCAGAGTAATTGTCCTGTTTGTGTTTTCAGGGCAAAGCAGGAGTCTGCCGAGGGGGACGTCTGTAAGAACAGCTACAACAACCCCGCCTACTACATCCTGGAAGGAGTCCCCAACCAATCCGCTGCCGCTCTGGCGCCGGAGCTCCTCCCCTCCTCTCAATCGGCCCCGCCCCCTTCGGGCAAAGCCCCTCCCTCGGCCGGGGCCCGAACCAAACCGCCCTCCGGCTCCGCCCACCAGCGCAGGCACACCACCGGCCAATCGGTGCGCACCATCAGCGAGGAGGGTTCCTCGGAGGACGACGGGGGCGTGGCCGGCGTGGCGCTGGGGGCGGGGCCTAGCAGCAGCCTGAACCGCCCGCCTCCTGACTTCCCCCCTCCGCCGCTCCCCAAGGGCGCGTTGGACATGGCCGCCGACCCCCCCTTCTCCAAGCCGCGCACCCTCTACCCTGACCTGGCAGAGGTCCGGATCCCTCCGGCCAATCCCGCCGCGGCGTTTGCCCTACCGGACGGGTACAGGAGAGGTGGTGGTGGTGGTGGAGGAGGTGGTGCAGGAGGAGGAGGAGGAGGAGGAGGAGGAGGAGGAGGGGTGGCGGCGGCGGCGGCGCTCGACGACCAGTCGTGTTCGGTGCTGCAGATGGCGAAGACGCTGAGCGAGAGCGAGTTCTCCGGCCCTCACCCGCGGGCGCCCTCGGCTCCGCCCCTGCTCCGGGGCCAGGTGTTGGGGCTGGGGCTGGGGCTGGGGCTGGGGTTGGGGCTGGGGCTGGGGGACTGCAGGACGTTCCCCCCCAGAGCCCCCATCCCTGAGAGCATCGCCGAGGACCTGCCTGAGGAGGTGAGGTGCCGCCATACACACCACGCCGGTAGTAACACAAACAACGTCATCATCATTCTCCTGGTTTCTTTCTCTGCCGTGGCTTCTAACCGTTCATCCGAGCGTTATAGGAGGAGCACAAGCATTTAGGGGGCTTTCACACTTTTAGGGGGCTTTCACTAGGGGGCTTTCACTCTAGGGACTCGGGCGCGGATTTATCAAGTTATTAGAGTTTCGGAGGGATCTTTGCACTTTGCACACTTTTATACACGAGCGACAATATAAACAAATGTCGCGACGTTGATGATGCAAGTGTGCTCTGGAACGGCACAACATGACTAGCGTGAGCGCTGAGTGGCGGGAGGGGCGGGGGGTGGGGGCGGGGGTGCCAATCCTACTCGGGCACGGTACGAATCAACCGTACCCAATGTGAAAGCGCCCTCGAGTCAACTAAAGGAAGGGACATGCTGCACGTTTCCCCTCACGTCTTCAGATCATTCAACACAGTGTTTCAGACTGTGGTCAATGTGTGCGTGGTGAAACGGGTGTGTAACTTTTTTTTTTGTTTGACACGTTTTGTCCCCCCCCCCCCCCCTACGCGGGCAGGCGCTGTGGGGCAGCAGCAGCTCCTCTCTCTCCGTGGGGGAGTCCTCCGTGGGGGAGTGGCTCAGCCGACTGGGTCTGGAGAGATACGAAGAGGGACTGCTGCACAACGGCTGGGACGACCTGGAGTTTCTCAGGTAGTCACGCATACGCACGCACGCATGCACACACTCGCACACACATGCTCACACACACTCTCTTACACACACACACACACACATACACACACATACTCACACACACTCTCTCACACACACATGCTCACAGAGCTTTTTTCAGTTGGTCAGGAAAAACAAAGGTGCATCTGGTCACAGATTATATAAGAAGTTTAGCTCCTGCCGTTAAAATAAAACGCAACCAGTGTCAACCAGTCATATTGGCTCAGGCACGTAAACATGGACCTGCCCTGTAATTCACAACGATGGCCAGTAGGTGGCTGGCTGTTGTGTCACACGTCCAACCTACCAATGGAGTGCCAGTTTATTCGGCTCTCATCCAATGGTGTCTGTCCGCCCACAGTGACATCACAGAAGAGGACCTGGAAGAGGCCGGTGTGTTAGACTCCGCCCACAAGCGCATCCTTCTGGAGAGCCTGAAGCAGCAGCAAACGCAGAAGTAGACCGAACTGGTCGGACTAGTCCAAACTGGTCTAAACTGAATTGAACTAAACATGACTGAACTGAGCAGGACTGAACTGAACTAAACTGAGCTGGGACATGCCAATATACACCAGACTGTGCCTTCTAAAAACAAATTGCACTCCATTGTTAAGAATTTCTGTTATATTTTTTTTAAAACATGCTGAACGTCTCACGTCCTGTATTTTTTTTATATTGTTATTATTATTATTATTATTAATAATAATAATCTAATGTATTTAATGTTGTTTTCATGGTGGCTGCCATGGATATTGTCTTATTTAATGATAAGAATTTCAATCATTACGGTCAATGCACCGTGAGCTCATGTATACTCTGTTTCCAAAAGAGGAGACCAGGATGTCCTTAAAAGGGCAAACCCTAAAAGGAGGGGACAGTAATGTCAATCAGAGTCAGTGTCCTCTCCTTTTTCGTAGTGGGAGATGTTCTGTCGACAAGCCGTGATTTTTATCAAGGATGTGAACCGTACTGCCGTACTGACTGATTCGGGGTTTTGACATTTTGCGCCTGAGAAGATAACTCACGTTACACACTAATGTGTCGCTGCCACTTCTAGACGAGGGCAAGCTATTGTTCTATCCAAGTGTCTTTTCTGTTTTCTGTTTTCTGCATGTTTTGTGTTTCGAACCATAAAGGGAAGGGGGAACGCCAAAGCCGCACATGTCAACTGTAACACCACTGTCCGATGGACACCTTGTGTTCTCCCTCTGGTCCGGTTACAGTATGGACCTACGGCATGTACTGTAGAGATAGATGGCAAAGGCCCTCCTTAAGATTTAAATGGGATGATTCTCAAAGGAAAGTTGCCGTCCAAAACCTTTCGATCAAGAGATCTCTTTCGGTAGGTCAAGTGAAAAAGAAAATTGCCTAATAGTACTAACTAATGATTTTGCTAATCATTTTTAAACGCCAATCAAAAAAATATATATATTTTTTTTATACTCATTTTAAGTAGGTTGATTTTTGAAAGGCTTTCATGTAACAAGGTAAAATACAGACTGTCTCCTTGATAGTTACCGTTAAATCACCTGGTTGGTCATGGTGTTGCAGGCTCCCCTTTTCACCACTAGGTGGTATCAGTGGCCTCCAAACCTCAGTAGAAATTGTATGGAAGCACAGGGAAAATATGTGGCCAAGTTGTATAAAAAAACGTCTTCATAAAGTCATTGTGTTATATAATGTATATAAATGTGCTCTGGAAAAAAAACTTTTTAATACAGTTCTCTCGGCTTGTGTTACAACTTTCCTAAGATAATTTTCCTCTTATTAAGCCTTGAAGTAAATTCCTGCATTCTCTCCGTCTGGTTAACAGATCTGAGGCAGTTAAAAGGCAGTTAGAGGCAGTTAAAAGTGCCAAGTATATATATATATATATATATATATATATATATATATATATATATATATATATATATATATATATATATATATATAACAATGTAGATTTGTCATAATATTCCCTTATTTGTCTCCTCAATGTTCCTTAAAATGAGCTCATATCCTGTCTGTTTGATGTATGGAACTACGTGTGTTAACTGCCAAACGTAACAGCTATAAACCAGACACTACCAGGTCAGAACAACACAACCATGATGGTAACCTCTCTCTGGCGTTGTTTAGATTCTGTGGGTGCTGAGGACTCTCATGTTCTCTGTCTGTGAGACCGCCTTCCCCCAACTGTTGTTTCTGTTTATAATTTGTGTTCATGTTAATGTTAAAGTATTTTCACATCATGTTATCTGTATTTCCAAATTAAAAGAATATATAACATTCTTGTTTAACAGCAATTATCTGAATTGGAATTATTTGTATTCCTATTGACTGGGACAACTCGTAGTTTAAAACACACACACACACACACATCCTGAGCTCTTTTTCTTCTCTTTCCAAGACATACACGCGCACACACACATACACACACACGCATAGAGAAGAATAAACTGTATTGTTTGTGTAGTGCTTTCATAGGTTTGATTTATTGGGCAGAATATGACAATAGTGCTATAACCTTCACTTCATTACAACTCTTTCTACCAGTCATGTGTAGATGGACAAACAGCTTTGAGAGAGACTCTCTGAAATAAACACCATCTCAAAGCACTGAGGGGGGGGGGGCACTACCTAATATTTATATTACTATTTACAGAATATTGTTTCAAGTCACAAGAGTTTGTGTTTAAAAAGTTTGGCTACGAATGTCTGCTGTCGAGAAACGCGCGTCGCGGCCTCCTCGCCTCCCGTTGGGTAGTCGTCCACCTCCAGAGCGAGCGCACGGGTTTTTTTTAAACACTGTGGAACCTAACAGAACCGTATTGAGACACACTGTGTCAGAAGGACAATGTGAACTGGGACTCATCTGGGAACGTTCATCTCCGGTATACAGCTTAGCACCTTGGTGAAAAAACTACTCATAAAATAACTTCAACTGTACCCAAACGGCTCGATATGAGCACGGGTTAGGACTGGTAATGGTGGTGGACATTTCTCCCCTAGGTTCATGATACACAAGACCCCCCAACACACACACACACACACACACACTGTTGCATTGTTGATCCGGTGGAGTCACGCTGTGCCACAGTCCAGACAGTTAGATGGGGAGGGTCAGTGTCTGTTCAGGGGCAATGGAAGAGAGCGATATTGGGGGTCAGAAAACCAAGGTTTGTCATGGAGGGCCTCAGTCTGGTCCCAGCAGGTTTAATTGGATTTGGGCCCCCTATCTATAGCGCACCCGGGGATTTGGGGGTTCCTCCAACTCGGGGGAGCCGAAAGGAAGTTTGTGTCGCTGGTAACAGTATGGGTGTTGTCCCCCCTCCCTCTCTTTCCTGGGAGGCTGTGTGTTTACCTTTACAACCCTGACCATTACCATTCTGCTGCTGCCCTCGTTGCTTGGGGAACACTAAGTGCGTGGCGCTGTCGGTTAATGCTTTCAGTACTGTTCATCTGTGTGTGTGTGTGTGTGTGTGTGCGCGTGTGTGTGTGTGTGTGTGTGTGTGTGTGTGTGTTGGGGGGTCTGTGTGTGAGACGGGGAGTGGACAGCATACACAGACAACACGAAGAAGCGCCTATTGTCAACATAATACACTTACAAAGAGATCCTCCGACTCGTTCACTGGAGACAGTCTGGGTAGGGAGTAATAAATTAAGGGACACGTACGGAATGGGGCAACAGATATAAGTATAGTGGCCAGATCTTCTCTGTGTCTGTCGGGTTGGAGTCCCTCCCGTCTCGGTGCCAGAGAACAGAGCAGGAAGGGCCAGCATGTTTCTCTGTTACCCGTGTAGATATAGATTTGTTATTTTTTACACACGTTCGAGACCCTTTTGGCTTCCAGGCGATGAACATAGGAAGAGGGAGCGAGTGAGTGTCTATGGTCTAGAACAGGTTAGTCTTGATGGCAGGGTTGTTGGGTTTTCTGTGGAAGGAGGAGAGGACACCTGCGAAGGGGCCTGTCATACTGTCTGCCGGCTGCCAGGCCTTCAGCAGCTCCTGAGTTTGGGCGCCCGGTTGGGCCATGCCTGGGTTAGAGGGCCCCAAGCTGGGCCAGCTGGGGGGTTTCAGCCCCTGGAGCACTGGGGAGCTGGACGTGTTAGCGTAGCCGCCGTTAGCAGGGGCGGGGCTGGGGCTCAAACTGGCCGGACTGCCCATGTTCCCACTGGCCGAGCCGGGCAGGGAGGCAGTGCTGTCCGGCGTGGGGCTGCAGGTGGACTCTTTTGATTCGTCGTCGTCCGATGAAGACCTGTGCTCGCCCTTCTTGCCTCCTGAGCTGCCGGTGCTCCCGTTGCTTCCATTCCCAGAGTTGTTACCGGATTTGGAATTGGCCGCACGCTCTTGCTTTCGGAATTTAGCACGTCTGTTCTGGAACCACACCTGTGAAATGAACAAACAAAATGTAAAAATTCTAAAATCTAATCATTATTGACAAAAAAAGAATATAGTGCTGTGCATAGGATTTAGGCTGTTTTGAAGGCGAAGGGTGGTCACACCATATGTTGATTTGATACAGATTTGCTTTTCGCTCACTTTGTATTTTGTTAATTTATAAAAAAAAATAAACAATTAACATTTATATTTTTATATGTTTTTTCTAACTTTAAAGACTTCACACCTTTCTAAAACTTTTGCACAGTACTGTATGTGTGCAATGGTTAAAAAATAGGAATAAAATATAAGGGGGTATTATTAATTCATGATGGCTTCTCTGGAAAGTATGTGAAAAAGATGTTGTTTTATCTAATCTAATCAGGTGGGAAATCTAATAATCTGCTAAATCTGATAATTTCCCATTATAATTTGAATTATTATGAATTATGAGTATAAATACATATTACTTCAAAAAAACAAGTTTTTTTTTTGGGACTAGCTCCTGATTTTTTTTCTCAGATTCTATTTTTGAAGACCTTCTCACCTGAACCCGTGCTTCTGTGAGGTCGATCTTCAGTGCCAGCTCCTCGCGCGTATAGATGTCTGGGTAGTGCGTCTCCGCAAACACGCGCTCTAGCTCCTTCAGCTGCGAACTCGTGAAGGTGGTCCGTATGCGTCGCTGCTTTCGTTTCTCGTTCAAACCGGAAGGGTCCGAGAAGAATTTGTATGGAACTGTAAATTGACAATGAAGAAGAGTGAAAGTTAATATATGATCCTTCATTTGAAATTGAGTCAGATCAGACTGTACATTATTTAAGGGCCAGGTCAATTAACATGGTACTCAAGAGTAAAAGGCCCCATTTTAGGGCCATTTACGAAATATTTACACAAAAACACATTATGCATATAAAGGTTTAATATCTATATAGGCCTAGTATTTCGTATTTTTTTTATAAATACATAGCCTACAGTATATTTAATCTAATTCTCAGTGAGTATTTTGTAGGCTAAATAAAAATCACTTATTTAGTTTACTGCAGAGCAATTCCTGTTCTCCAGAACACCAAGATGAAAGAGCTATATTAATGGTTAGAATAAGGCCCTAGGAATATTATGTTTACGCTGAAATGTGATCTCTGTACAACTTTCTCTGTAATTGCAAAAAAAAATTAATGTAGGCCTAACATATAACATAATAATGGTACAATAAAAACTGTTCTCTTTATACGCTGTGCTTAATTTTAGCCAATAGAATAAATTCTATATATGTTGTAGATATTATTCTAGCCGTGCCTAAAGCTTGTCGAAATAGACGCTCCTGACTTTCGATAGACTAGAGGTCCCTATAGTATAAGATATAATAAGTTTAAGTTGAAAACGAAAACTAAAAAAAATTTGTTTTATCAATTTGTTTACAAAAAAAGTGTAAGACAGAAATATAGAATGGGCGTGCTGTCGAATAAATATTATTGGCCCAAATACCATTTTTATTTATTTAAGAAACACTTTTTTTCAATATGCTTTTTATTATTTTTTTATTATATGGAAATGTTACTATTAAGTTCTTAAGAACACAAAATCATGTAGGCTACAAGGTATGAAATGCATATACAAATTTTGTTTTTGCATATACAATATTTCTGAATTAATTTATTTAATCAGTGTCGTACGAATAAGCCACTGGGTGAAATATACTAAGAATAAATAATGGACTATTTATTCAGCAAACATGATACAAATAGTTGTACTCAGACCAAATACGCTGTTTACATAATTTATCAACCATTGACAAGTAACATATGCTGTTGTCTAATGCCAAACATATTTATATCTTAAACGTATGATCATTAATATGAAGTAGAAAGGCTTAACTAATTTCATTATTAAAAAAAATTAACCACTATTTCTAAATAGTCCTAAAAACCCATCAGTTGTCTTGTCGTGCGTATCTTCACAATAGCAGGTGCCTCTGCTTCCATCGCTATTTTACCTGTGGAATAGGGTGTTGGCTGGTGCTCACGCAGGGCTCCAAGAGTGCAGCTCGCAGTGCTGAGGGGCGTGCAGCCCGGGTTGGTGAACCCAGTCCGGATTGGGTTGTATTGGAACGAGCTGGCCTGGCTACACGAGCTAAAGTCCGCGTAGGCCGAAGCTTCCATTGCCGCCATGCACGAGTCATACGAGTTCAGGTAGGAGTAATCCATCTTGTACATGGAGACGCGCGGGACCAGCTCTTGGAGATCCCGCTTTAAAATTAAGTTCAGGTAATTTTATTCGAATCGAAACGAACAAAATCTCACCAGGCCGTTTTCGCCGAGCTGTCTCCCAAAAATCTCCAAGGACCTTTAACTCTCCGAGTTATCAGTCCCCACGCCTCAAAAGGGCTTTCTGACTTCTTACTTGCGGTGACACTACTGTGTCTTTTTCTTTCCCTTCGGAGGAGATTGATCCAAATATCTCCGTTCTTACTTCTTGCCCTGTATCTTTTTTTCCACTTCTTAAGACGTTCTCCGTCTCTTCCTCTCTGACTGCCTCGCGCTCCGTTTGACAGCACACTGGGCAGCTCGAGCAGTGTTTATAATAAACTTGGCAGAGCGCAAGACAATAGCGAGGCGGTGGTCTCTTTCCATGACAATGCCTCGTGAGTCTATTGGGGGGCAGCCTGCACGGACAGCCCCCTCCCACTGCTCATGCACCACCAATGCGCACAAGGAAAGTATTAACCCCCTCAGCTGGACATCTTTATGTGCGCGGAAACTCCAAATATGATTGTGATTTCTGAAATAAAGCATTATTTGAAACTGATCAGTGGGAGATGTCACTGTAGTCAGCGTTAGATTTAGGACAAAGTGGGTTTGGCATGGTGCACCGCAGACAAGTTTGTCCAGGACAAGTTATAAATACATTGACACCCTAAAAATTGGTGACTGCTTAGTGGGTTCCTTACAATGATATCCCACCCAACTCTGTTTCTGCCAGCTATGATCTTCTTTTTAACAGGAGGGGACTGCGCTGCAGTCCTTTAAATAGATTTCAAACACTTAAGTCCATTTGTTGTTGATAAGCTAAATATTACATCAAGGGGCTTTTGGTTAGTGTAAAAAATGTGAGGAATTATAGGCCACGCAAAATGTGTACTAACTTGATTAGGTTGTGTGGCCTGGCCCCGTGGCCCGGTGTGAGTTTGTGTGCAGAAGTGTATGGGGTTTAGACTGTAAGTGGGCTCTTCTATTATGTAGACCAGAGTTGTTGTCTAATGTTATTAAATAACCCATACACTCGCAGCGACATTAGTCCAATAGGCTTTTCAATTAAATTAAACTATCAACAACCATAAATAGAATAAAAGTTTCGTTCATTTATGAGAATGATCGCACGGGTCTTGTCACGCTGTTGCCCAAACTGCAGGGCCAGTATCTGAACACTTCCTAAATCAGTTAATCAATTGACAAATTGACACATTTTGAATTATAAATTGTAAATTATCTTGGATTAGGATGAGTGCAATAAATATGTAAAATAGGGGTTAGATTATAAATGTAGATAATAAATGTTTCACTGTGCAGCTTGTCTTAACACGTCATTCCGGGTGCTACAAGAACACTGCACCTGCAGCCCTTACAACAAAATTGGCACCGGTCAGGTGCTGTCGCGTGCTCTGGCTTTAACCAGGTTAGACTTGGACAGCCTCGAGCAGTTGAGTCACGGTGCATTTAGGTAATTCGGGATTGAATAGCTGGTGCGCCAACGGGACCCCCTCGCGCCATCGTATCTCATCCATCACTGGGTAAATCATATGCACGCGCTTATAGCTATAGTCTTGAAAGATTGTAAGCAGCACGCTTTTGAGTATAGCGACTCAAAGGTAACATAATGTAAAGTGATGAAGGGACACACTTTCGTCGAACAGGTGTCCACACTAATACATGCTTCCTCCCTGAGCCGTTTCAACGCCATCTCAATTTTTAAAGGTTATGAACCAGACGAATCAAAGCCTACCTTATACACCTCTTCGTGGATATGATGTTGGGCCAGCTAAAATAAATGATACTCTGCTGTATAGGCCCTTGTAGGAAAAACTAGACAATATTTCTTGCCTCCAAATGTTTTTGCTTTATTTTCGGATATAGATAAATATCGAAGATATTAAAGTCGTAACCCTAATAAGACAAAATAGGCCTATAACATTATTTTATAGCACATTAGAGTATGGCACTTAAAATACTAAATAGCCAATTATTTCGAAAGAAATGCAACTCGTCTAAATTGTTTTCTGGAGCAATAAAAACAAAAACGTGCTTAAATGAAACTATTAATAGAAATACAAAATTGAAAACCATAAATTGTCTGATATAATAACATTAGTATATATTTTTTTAATTTCTGATTCCATAATTATCAATAGGCTTAAATTAAAGTTACACAGTTGGTCTTGAAAAAAGAAACTCTATGTGAAAAAGCTATTGTGTGTGTACAGGCCTACTTCACTTCCAAGGACAGCAGCTTTTGATATCTTAAAATATGTATTTTGAACCTCTTAAATCGGCACCAAGACTTTTCGGCAAGACAGACCAATCAGGAACATTAAGGCCAAACATTTTATACCCCTTAAAAGGAAATTACTACAACTGACTTCAAGGCACGTGACATGTTCAGGTATACTGATATATTGATGGATCGGTAAGAGAGAAATTATTTTTGACTGACAGCCTGGTATGCTTTTAGACCACCGCCGCGTGCCCCGGGACAGATACCAGCCAGGACCCCCGCACGGCCTTTCATTATACTGGTGTTGTCTCTGTCCCATCCTTTACAGTTCGCTCATTCTATACTCTTTTTTTCGGGGTTCAGCTCGGCCTATCCATCTCCCATCTCTCCATCAAGGCTATCCATCCTCCACCTTCTCTACATCTATCCATCAAAGCGGCACCAGTCTCCCTCCGTCTCATCAATCTCCTCCACCCCTCCCTGTGCCCCCACACCGCCGCTTCATTAGGCCAATCTGCATTCACCAGCCATCGGTCTTCCCACCCCACCCGACTGGCACGGCTCGATGGCGGTACCGGCAAGCAGAGATGGTCCCTCAGTCGAATGGGCGGACCATCGGAAACGATTACCGTCAGGGACGAGAGTATAGAGACCCAACCTTACGAAATTCAATTAGTCTTCGCTGCCGAGATGGAGCCCTTTTTCGTTGAAATATAGATGCATAATTGCAGAGCAAAAATTGTTCTACAAATGAAGAAGCTATACATAGCCAAATGATGGGTGCCTATACAAAATATATATTTATATATAGGCCTATATATTACTTTTATGGCCCCTAAGAAATTGTATTAACTATGGAATCTTTTTTGTAGGTTTGAATATTACCAATTTCTAATCCCTCGTGGTGTCACTCCGGGGTCTCGAGGAGGCTCTTGTGGCCATTGTCCCTACTTCTGTTGACTCAGACGTCATGAATGAAGAAGATCGCCGTTACTGTTTCCTTTAAATCGCCCATGAATTTAAAAGTCCAAAGTTAAACCCTAAGGGCACGGATTAAGCCGCTTGGAGGAATTGGACTCTTTGAAGGGATTAGGTTCTAAACGTTAAACTCGCAAGAGAGCGTCGCTGCTCTTTTGGGAGACAAAAACAGACAGCAGAAATACGCAAGGCAGTTTCACTTTGGAAACAGTTTAACTTTCTCTGCAAACTCACCTCTGAACCCACCATACGGGGCAACAGACGGCACAGGTCTTCATGGTTTTTTAGGGTATATGCATATTACAAATATTAACCGAGTTTGAAAAGAATAATATTGATAATAATATCAATATTATTAAGACCTACTGCTGTTTCCCTCGTAAGCGGCCGGTAAAAATTTTTATTAAATAAAATGCATGTCTCTATAGTGTCTGTTCAGCAGTCATATTTCGATTGAACATTCTGTCCCACAAAAGAATGGAGGCTATTGTTTTAATGTTGTTATTCCTATGCTATACACATCTCTACAACGCAAGAAAAGGCCAAGTTTGAATTATCCTAATGGAAAATGTTACATTAAAAAAGGGTATTTTAGGATTAAAAAAAGTCCCAGGAGAGAGAAGCGCACGCGCACATGCGCGCGCGCACACACACACATACACACAGGCACAGACACACCACAGCTGGAAAAGCAGGGATGGCCGCGCGCAGGAGAGCTTCTCCAAACACGCTAATTAGATCTCGAGCTCTGGCCCTGCGCTCTGAAAGCAGGCCCAGCGGCGGGGCGCGCGGAGCTGTGGAAAGTTAATTGAATTAAATTCCCTCTAAACTAATTAGACTGCAATCTGCCACGCGAGCTGTCCCTGAGCAAGGTTCGAATTAGGCAGAATGGATTTGTTCTTTTCTTTAAAAGAAAGGGAGCAGACTGGTGTGTTTTTGGGGGTCCTTTATTCGCCTTTTATGCTAATGTCCCCGAGGGACGGGCTGCATGTTTTAACCGCGCGCTTTGGCAGCTTGCGTCTGGAGATCCTCCAGTTCGCATCTCGCGCACAGCAGCCCTATATGGTCAGCGTCACTAAAATAGACAGACATGGCAGCTATCACAATGCCTTAAACGTCTTGATTTTAAGTATTTGGTGTTTTTAGCGCTACCCATAGGCCTACATCATGGTCTATGATCCTGTAAGCAGTAGGTCATTTGAAATACTTTATATGCTGAAAATGAAAATAATAATAAAAAGAAAGTCAAAGGAAAACCCTAAGTTTACAATTGAAATACAAAATAGACGGCACAATGACAGCCTCTTCTATGAGCTGAATGGAGCTGGGAAGCCTAATGGTAAATCGATTTGCCAGAAGCCATGGGGGGAATCGCCGGGGATGGAGAGAGAGAGAGGAGATGTGGAGAAGGGAGCAGGAGAGCAACGTGGGCGAAAATTCCCCGTTAAGAGCACGGACAGATATGATAATGGTGCCGGCGCGCGGGGGGCTATCGGAGAGTGACGCGCACGAGCCGACGAGTGCTCACGAGCGAAGGCCATCATCATCATCACCTGGGGGGGGGGGACGGGGACGGGACTGATCCTCTCCAGGTTTTTGATATGACGAAATGAATTACACGAAAAGCAGTGGAAAGACCATCAACAGGTGAAAATGGCCCCACATGAAGTGCATTAAAATGGTTGGGCTTATTGTACCGAACTCCCGGCGTGGGGTTACATCGACTGTCTTCTTCTGCACAGTTCACCTCCCCTCAGCCATCCCTCCCATCCATCTCCTCTCCTGGCACTGACCCCCTGACCCCTGAACTCCTACATTTCTAGCTACAGGTCTGAGTGTGAGAGAACGAAAATTCTTTATCCAGGTTTTGGATAAAGAGAGAGAGAGAAAAGACGAAGGGAACGAGAGAGGCAGTGAGATGGAGGGCTAGAGAAAGACGTAAAGCGGGGATGGGTGGAGGGTGGAGGGGTGGAGAGAGAAACAGCCATAGAGAGAGAGGGTGAGAGAGAGAGAGAGAGAGAGAGAGAGAGGGAGAGAGAGAGGAGAACGAGGGGCTCGGTTTCCGTTTCCTCTAATCTAATCAGAGGAATGGGAGCAGGCAGAAATAGCCTGATGGAGAGACTAAGAGCCTATCTCTCCTTCTCCGCTTCTCTTCCTCCTCCGGGACGGTAAGCGGATACGTCCCCCGCCCCGGCCGCGCTCCTGCCCGTCGACGCGGCCGCGGCCGTCGGTGAGACGGCTACGAGAGGCGGCGTCTCACTTCTTCCAGGTTCGGTAGAACCAGGCACCTGGCTCCACCGCGAGGCATGTCCGACTACCTCCACGGAGAACAGACAGCGGGTGGGTTTGTACCATGACAGAAACATGTCTGGTCTGTTCGTTGTACAAAAGGTTAAGGTGGCGGAAGACGAGTTAGCCTTCGTAACGGACGATAGCCAGCTCTCCCCACCGGCCTCGGCCTCCTTTTCGACGGAGAATCGGCAACAATGAAACGAAAAGGATCCTATGGGAGAAAGGACGCCAGAGGTCATACGGATCCAAAATGGTCGGAATGCAGATGGTGTCAGGGACGCCCGTCTTTCAAACGAGGTCAGGAACCTTCTTGCTCACTGTGTTGAACAGGGATGAAGTTTGAAGAACAGCCGTTTTTGTTTTTTTCACAGCCAGAACTGCCTATACATTTTTGAAAGGCTTCCCTCTCCCTGACATTTAAATAACATACATTGCTTAAAAACGAATGATAAGTACACAAATGTACAAAAATACATCTTTAAATACAGCCTGGTGATCCACCACATATTGGCATTCAGTGGAGAAGGTATGACTACACTGTGATGACGCACTCTCATCCCTAAATCCTTGAGTGTGTGTATGTGTGTGTGTGTGTGTGCATCAGTAAGGCCAGTCGGGTGAGTGTGTGTGTTGTGGGGGGTCCAGGCTGGTCGTAGTGAGAAGGGAATGTCTTTTTTCCCCATGCTAATGTCTTCCCTCCAGGGGACACCTGCCTGTTGTGTGTGTGTGTGTGAGAGAGAGAGAGAGGGTGGGTATGTGGAATGCCCCTCTACATCTCTAAAGGCATTCTGCCCAGTGTATGGAACTGTCCTCCCACATTCCCGCCCCAGCATTCTGCGACAAGGCCCGCAGGGAAAATTCCCGTGTCACGTTTCGTCACCAGGATGGACACGTTGCATTGTCATAGAATTCCCACCCGGTCGAACTAACACACGTACTCATATTGTTGAAAAAATTCCTCTGTCATGTTGTGTTCCTGGGTAGACATGCGTTACATTGTCAAGTTACCACCCATCCTGACACACAAACACACACACACACACACACACAGAGTGACAGCACAGCCCACCACAGTTCAAAGAGGAGAGTATTCATTGACCACATTCAGTGACTTTATTCACATGATATTATTGCGTGTCTACAATCAAAAAATATTGAACAATTACGCTTGGTGCTTGCCTTGTTGACATGCAGTTCATATTAAACTTTCATGATGAGGGTGTGTGTGTGTGTGTGTAAATAATCTTTGTGTTGTTACATTTTCTTGGTGTCAGATGAATTGGCCCGCCAAACACACATACACCAGACTGAAAGCAACCGTAACTGACAGGAACACTTCACGAGGCATTTAGCGACATATTCACAATTTAAGTCTAAATAATTCATATCTACAACTAGTAGCGTATGCTCTCTATGATGAAACACATTTCACATGAAGGCAAGCCAAATTATAATGCCAAATGGATCTATTTCAACACGAGACAAATGTGTGTTTGTATGACAACGTCGCCCCTCTCGCTTTGGTTTAACTTGTGAATCTTCTATGGAAAAACGGACACTGACGCCGAATGGCTCTCAATATGTAACATCTGTAAAACGGACACCGGCTCTAAATATGTAACATCTGTAGACACTGTATACTTATTCTATAGACGGTCTCGATAAATAGTTACATTTATAGTTATTCAATGGTACAACATGACTGCTCGTCCCTTCAGCGTCCAACCTGGCTTCTTTCCGCTAACGTTGGGTCACGAGGGAGACGTGTGTTAGCCATAGCCACGAAGATGAAGCGTCTACAGGCGCTAGCCCTCAAAGCTAGCTCCCTGAGGGATGAGGCTGTCGGGTTAAGTCTATTTGCACTAGGACACGTACACTAACACGCAGCGTACTGCATTCCGGCCTCTTCCACACCACCACAACTAGCACAAAGAGCTCACTCTAGTTGGGTTATTGGGTTATTTTCTTTTTGGAAAGCTGCTGGCTATAACTAGATACCTTAAACGTCCTAGGTAAAAAGCGTACTGGGCTAAATTGAGATACAGTAGAGGCAGGTGCTGCTGTTTGATAGCTTTATTCACTTTGAGCTCCGACAGAAACCCACCGGCCTTGCCAGAAAGCCACGGAGGACGATGATGATGATGGTGGCAGTTGGAGGTGAAGGCGTTAAGTACGTCATGAGCCACATCTAAAGACACAATGGGCCAACCCATGTTGAAGCGAGCGTGTGTCCCCAGTGTGTGTGTGTGTGTGTGTGTTATGTGTTTTAGTGTTGAGGGCTGAGCGGAGGGCGGATATCCAGGGTTCGGGCGGAGCTGTCCGCCCCCAGCACCTCGAGACGCAGGCTGGGCATGCTCTGCTCTTCCTGGCCCCTGGCCTCCGATTGGACGGACAGGCGGAGGGTGCAGCCTTTGGGGAGGAGCTCCTGCTCGTACGCGGCTGCTAATTGGTTGACCACCCGCCGCTCAACCTAAGAGGAGGTCGTGATAACAACGACGTTGAGGTTAGACACCTATGCAGAGAGCAGTTTGAGGCTAAGTCGTGTTCAGGTGCATATGTAAGTGTTAGTCTGTGGAAGTTTCACCTTACTAACACTATTTGTATCTATATGCTATCTATTCTTCCCGCAATATCTGACCTATATTAATACAATAATAAATGAAAAAAATATATATAAACCTCTCGCAGCGAGTGAAAATTTCTGGTTAGTTACTTTTTTTTACCACAAATAATGTATTTCACCTAGAATCTGATTCCCCACTAGAAGAGTATGTCTGTCTGTTTGTGTGTGTGTGTGTGTATGTGTGTGTGTGTGTGTGTGTGTGCGTGCGTGCGTACCTCATGTTTGATGGAGCGGGCTCCATAGTGGAGGTTGTACCCCCCGGCCAGCAGGTCCAGCACGGGACTGTCCCACTGCAGCGTGATCCCGTGCCTCTGCTTGGCCTTCCGACGCGAGGAAGAGGAGGGACACAAGAGACAAGAGACAAGAGACAGGCGGCGAATCAGAAGAGGACACACAGGCGAACGGCACAGAGACAGAAAAAAGAAAAGAAAAAAAGAGAGAGAGGGAGGAAAGTGGGAGGCGAAAAGAGAGAGCGAA
>JAPMUY010007714.1:42500-45000 GCA_026901105.3 Galaxias olidus | reverse complement strand
ATGAGATTGAAGTGTGTACTGATCTTCCCTCTCGTTTCAGAACCTGTTTTCTCCCCTCGTGTGTTCCTCGTCGGGATAATTGCCTGCCCCGCCCCTTATTGGTGTCACCTGTGTCCACTTACCTCCTGTTTAAATAGTCCTTGTTTTCCATGTCCTGTGCCAGTTCGTCTTTGTACCATGTGTCAAGCGTTCCCGCGATTTATGAATACTCAAGTGCTTTTTGGTTTTGACCCTTGCCTGTGCCATCGTCTCTGTTTTTGCCTTCTCCTTATCGGATTGTCTGCCTGGTTTTCTGACTGCCTTCCTGTGTACCGAACCTCGCTTACCAATAAAACGATCTTTGATACACCAATATCCCGTTTAAGGAGTCCTGCATTTGGGTCCAGCCTTCCAGTGGTGCCACCAGGCATAACAATTACTCTACCATACCATAACAGTTATTACTGTACCATACGGTGACATTAAATCATTTTAATGAGGTTTCCGTCCTACACCTGAGGTCAGGTGGTCAGACACATAGAGGGTCAAAGGTCAGCTAACCGATAGGGTGTAGTGAAACAACAGGTCACCTATCTCAACAGCAATCTCTCCTGTCCCAGGTAAGAGAGTCCTAGACCAATCCACTGTCACACCTTCACAGCTCTGATTCTGTTTCCACTGCAGGGCTATAGGGCTAAGCAGGGCTAAGCAGGACTAAGCAGGGTTAAGCAGGGCTAAGCAGCGCTAAGCAGGACTAAGTAGGGCTATAGGGCTAAGCAGGGCTAAACAGGGCTAAGCAGGAATAAGTAGGGCTAAGCAGGGCTAAGCAGGGCTAAGTAGGGCTAAGCAGGACTAAGCAGGGCTAAGGCTAATCAGGGCTAAGCAGGACTAAGCAGAGCTAAGCAGGGCTAAGTAGGGCTAAGTAGAGCTAGTCTGCTCCAGGCTTTGATTAAACTGAACACTTAGAGTGAATAAAGCTTTTGATGAAAAACAAACACAGCTCTCCCAACAAATGTTTTCTGATTTATAATGTAGAATACATTACTAAGAATACCATCCCATATTAACAATATTAAGCAAAGACCTGTACCACGCTAAAATAACAGGTCACCACTTAAAACCCTAAAAGGATGTGGGTACTACAGAATCAAATGTACCCTCACACACACACACACACACACACACACACACACACACACACACACACACACACACACACACACACACACACACACACACACACACACACTAACCAGTTCCAGCAGTTAGAGGGAGGGGGTCCAGTTAAAACTGTTTAACTGTTAGATCCCCTGGATTGGCGGATGGACATTCCAAAGCACTATGTCACTGGGTTTCCCAGCAGAGGGTGTCAGTATATGGTCTGTGTTTACATGTATATATGGTCTGTATTTACATGTATATGTATAGATAGTCTGTATTTACATGTATATATGGTCTGTATTTATATGTATATGTATAGATGGTCTGTATTTATGTGTATATATGGTCTGTATTTATATGTACTGTATATGTATATATGGTCTGTGTTTGTATGTATAGATGGTCTGTATTTATATGTATATGTATATATGGTCTGTGTTTGTCTGTATAAATGGTCTGTATTTATATGTATATGTACATATGGCCTTTATTTATATGTATAGGTATATATGGTCTGTATTTACATGTATATATGGTCTGTATTTACATGTACATATGGTCTGTATTTATATGTATATGTATATATGGTCGGTATTTATATGTACTGTATATGTATATATGGTCTGTGTTTGTATGTATATATGGTATGTATTTATATGTATATGTATATATGGTCGGTATTTATATATACTGTATATGTATATATGGTCTGTGTTTGTATGTATATATGGTCTGTATTTATATGTATATGTATATATGGTATATGTATATTTGTGACGAAGAGAGAGCTGAGCCAGAAGGCAAAGCTTTCAATCTACCGATCTATCTTCGTTCCTACTCTCACCTATGGTCATGAAGGGTGGGTCATGACCAAAAGAACGAGATCGCGGATACAAGCGGCGGAAATTAGTTTCCTCCGGAGGGTGGCTGGCATCTCCCTTAGGGATAGGGTGAGAAGTTCAGCCATTCGTGAGAGACTCGGAGTAGAGCCACTGCTTCTTTGCGTAGAAAGCAGCCAGTTGAGGTGGTTCGGGCATCTAGTAAGGATGCCACCTGGCTGCCTCCCTAGGGAGGTGTTCCAGGCACGTCCAGCTGGGCGGAGGCCACGGGGCAGACCTAGGACCAGGTGGAGGGATTATATCTCCACACTGGCCTGGGAACGCCTTGGAATCCCCCAGTCAGAGCTGGTAAATGTGGCCCGGGAAAGGGACGTTTGGGATGCCCTGCTGGAACTGCTACCTCCGCGACCCGACCCCGGACAAAGCGGATGAAGATGATGATGATGATAATGATGTATATATGGTCTGTATTTATATGTATATGTACATATGGCCTTTATTTATATGTATATGTATATATG
>JAPMUY010007714.1:17500-32500 GCA_026901105.3 Galaxias olidus | reverse complement strand
AGCTGATATTTATACAGCGAGTCTATATGTATATTACCACACAAAAAAAACAAGTCCTGATAGTAGAAATGGAAATTGATCAGAAAAAAAAAAATATATCACCCAGATTAATAGTCATTTAAATTCTGCTTTTAAGTTCTATATATGGAGAGAAAATCAAAGACTGCAGTGGACAGTGAACATACAGAATTGCCTGCATAGTTTATTAGCTAAAAGCCCATGGAATATTTCCCCGTCTCATATTAACCAAACTACACAGAAAGAAAAAAAAAAAAAGAAATCTGGAGTCAAATGTTTTAAAAACAACAAAGCAAAAAGGTGTGCATTTCCTCACCCATCTCTGAAGAGGAGAAATGATCTGGGATCAGCATCAAATTTGACCTGCTTCCCCCTCCCCCACACACCCACAATCAATAACATGCTTAAACTGATTCCAGATCAGAGCTCACGCAATCTATTTCATATCCAAGTCAAACAAAGCATTAAATGACAAAAGCAGAGGAAGGCGGTAGACATTTGATTGGATGTCGTTCCACAATCCATTGCTCGAGTCAAAATGGCCGACGCTTTGTCATCCTGAGGTATAAAACAGGCTCCTTCAGAGAGAGTCTGGAACACAACAGAACAACACACCCTGCTCAGTTTAGCAGCCCTCCAGGCCTAGGGTGGAGAGACCTGGAGGGCCAAAGGTGAAGCCTGGGCCTCGCCTCAGGCCCTGCCCGCGTTGGCAGGCTCCTCCAGGGCCAGGCTGTCGACGGAGGGCTCCTCGTAGGGCTCTGGGAGCAGCTCCTCCTTGTCGCTGAGAGAGGTGCTGCGGTGCAGTCTGGTGCGTCTCAAGGTCAGGATGATCAGAGAGGTCAGGAGGAGGGCGGAAATCACTGCCAAGGTGGCCACCAGGAAGAACGCTGAACACACACACACACAGGTTAGTCTCAATGCCACAGATATGACTACATGGAGTAAGATATGTAAAGAAAACATACTGCAAAGTTTGAGACTTGACATAACTTCGAAAACACACTGATTTACTTTGTGCACGCGCACGCACGCACGCACACCACACGTCTATGCTAAATGTAATTGTAATACATATCTAGAATAGGACCAATGCTAATAGAACTTCATTTAGTTTGTTTGGAAGAGTCTCCAGCGTTTGACAGAAGTTCAACACGACTTTATTTGCTACAAACACAAAGACTATTAATATAACGTCTTTAACGTGTGTATGCACAGGAAGTGTTGCATCGGCTATAGTCAACGTGCCCTTTGACCCCGGCTGTGGGTTAGGATCCTCACCTGGAGTCCAGCGCTTCGCTCCACTCTTACTCGCATGACCTGAGGAAGGAAAAGCCATAGTCGTCAGTTAAAAACAAGGCTGCAGCTAAACAGAGTGGAGCCATAGAAACGGCGACAGAGAGACGGGAGACGTCACCGTGGACTCCGCCTCCACAGCGGGACATGCACTCTTCGGGCGTGGCGTAAGCGTTGTTGTTGCCGTGACAACCTCCGTAGATGAAGGACTGGCAGGTGCCGGTGCTGTGCTGGTAGTAAAACATGGGGAAGGCCGCTCTGCACGGACCGGAGTCAGACTGTACCATACAGGCCTCTGAGAGGGAGGAGGGAGGAGGAGAGCGGAGCGGACAGTGTGAGGAACGTGAGCAGAACTCCAAACAAACCCTTTCATTAAGACGCTTCTCCTGGTCCTGATCTGC
The DNA here is from genome assembly GCA_026901105.3 of Galaxias olidus. Lineage (NCBI taxonomy): Eukaryota > Metazoa > Chordata > Actinopteri > Galaxiiformes > Galaxiidae > Galaxias > Galaxias olidus. The sequence continues at coordinate 30,788 of JAPMUY010007714.1, read as the reverse complement.
ACTACATGCTTTGACTGTCATTAACCGGTGTGTGTGTGTGTGTACCTCTATACTCCTTGGTGACCTCATCCTCTGGATCCTCCATGGGGAACTTCCTGGACTTTGGAATCACCGTCACTGAGGAGGAAGAGAAGCATTAGGGGTCAGGGATCAGTTGGGTTGGGGTTAGGGTTAGGGGAGGATGATCACCTGTGCACGCCGCCAAGCAGCTCTCCTCGCTGACATAGTTGTTGAGATTGCTACGGCAGCCTCCGTAGATGAACGTCTGACAGCCGCCAGTCTTGCTGTCGTAGTGCCAGCGTTTCATGGAAGCACGGCATGGTCCCGCCTCCGGAGCCGCCTCGCAGCGAGCTGATTGGACCACACCACAGGTGAAGGAGGTCAGGTGTTTTCACATTACACAGGTAAACATGGCGGAATGCTTATAGAGGGATCTAGTAAAGCTTATCAGAATACTCTTTACGCTAAGATTATCTGAAGCTATCTGTCAAGTTCAATAACTCAGAGAACGAGTGTATTTTGTTCATATTATGAAATGAAAGAGAGAAATTATGAAGTGAGAGTGTGTGTGAATGGGAGATTTAGAGCAGAGAGAACTAACCTGCAAACTGGTCGGCCTTGAGCTGAAGTGGCACGTCAGGGCGAAACTCTGGAGAGAGTGAGACAGCATGTGAGACAGACAGACCGTAGAGAGAGAGAGGCAGGCAGACAGACCGTAGAGAGAGTGAGGCAGGCAGACAGACCGTAGAGAGAGTGAGGCACGCAGACACTCTGTAGAGAGAGTGAGGCACGCAGACACTCTGTAGAGAGAGTGAGGCACACAGACACTCTGTAGAGAGAGTGAGGCACACAGACACTCTGTAGAGAGAGTGAGGCACACAGACACTCTGTAGAGAGAGTGAGGCACACAGACACTCTGTAGAGAGAGTGAGGCACACAGACACTCTGTAGAGAGAGTGAGGCACACAGACACTCTGTAGAGAGAGTGAGGCACACAGACACTCTGTAGAGAGAGTGAGGCACACAGACACTCTGTAGAGAGAGTGAGGCACACAGACACTCTGTAGAGAGAGTGAGGCACACACAGACACTCTGTAGAGAGAGTGAGGCACACACAGACACTCTGTAGAGAGAGTGAGGCACACACAGACTGTAGAGAGAGTGAGGCACACACAGACTGTAGAGAGAGTGAGGCAGGCAGACAGACCGTAGAGAGAGTGAGGCACACACAGACCGTAGAGAGAGTGAGACAGCGTCATACTGAATATAAAAGAGTTAAGAACACGTGAATCCCACCTTCATCGTGGCTCTCAGAGTCATTGGGTTTGGCTTCCTCAGACCCCTCGCTGTCGTCTTTCTCAGACTCTCGTTCCTGCGCCTTCACAGACCTAGGCTCTGGAGCATCTCTTGGTGCTAATAATGATAAATCATATTCTCATTTCACATCAGACATTGACAGTGAACACCACACACGCTAACTACACTACAGTATTACTGTGAGCTAGCCCTGTAAACACACACACTAACTACACTACAGTATCTCAGTGTGTTTACAGCGCTAGCTCACAAACTACACTACAGTATTACTTTGAGCTAGCCCTGTGAACGTCACGTGAAAAACACACACTATCAGTTTTTAAAACTGCTTAGTCACTCCACGCTACCTTGATCCTGAGACGGGCGTAGTTTCATCATACGACCAGCGGGGGTAGCAGAGGCCACCCGAGTGGCCGCCACCTCAGGACCAACCCCAGCAGTAGCTTCGGGAAGGAGAAGAGGAAGAGGAGAATTATTGCGATTTTACTTCAGCCAAACAGTTACTTCATGACTTGGTGTATCTTCCTGTTGGTATGTACGTCGTTAGACCAAACAAATGATGTTGGGAAATCTAATGTAGGAGATGTTAATGTGTCTGAAGTTTGTTCAGACTGACTCAAAGTTAGTCCAGAGAACACACCTTTAGCTAGCACTCACACACACCACCACCACCCCCCCCCCCCCCACCCCACGGTAACAATGCTAATGTCGTCAGTTCACTGTTCTCAGAGCTATGACACGCACGCACACACACACACACACAAACAAAGACAATCCATCAACACAGCCATAAACACATCACGTCTGTCACAATAGCTACAGTGGCTGTAAATACCTCTGCAATTCTCATACATACACAGATAAAAGGTAACTCATTACAACAGGCCTGAAAGTGTGAGCATCAAATTGAATAAACACTGGTTTTGGAGGTAGTTAACATGATGTTTGACTTGTTTGGCAGAGCTGGTAGAGGAAAGCACCCACCATTAACATACAGGGAGGGAGAGGGTAAAACTTGAATGCGCTGTCTCCAGGACAGTAGTCTTTGGCAGTACAGGGCCACAGCTCCAGGGCTCTGAAGGAGAGGGGCTTCTCTCAGCAGAACCCCGCTGGTTCTGGAGCAGCCGTTTAGAACCACTCACTCACTGGGACGGACACTTTGTGACCCTTACGCTAGCCCTGTTGCTAGGATACACGGCAACACTACTGAAAGTAATGTGTGGGGGTTCACTTCAATCAAAGAGCCCGTGTGTCAAGCCAAATGAAATCATTCAATCCATTAAAAGGTTTGCCCCTCTCTGTGCCTGAGCTACTCAATGTTAACTTTTTACATCTTCAATTCCATCACGTAATACATCATGCAAGTGATTTATCATGACAATGCACACGGTGAGACCTCCCCCCTCCCCAGCCTGATGCACGGTGAGACCTCCCCCCTCCCCAGCCTGATGCAGCTGGGTGTTGCCGCCAGGCTACCTAACCAGTCGAACCACAAACAGGGTGTGTTTCAGACACAGACACACACAGTGTGTGCTGGAGGATCAACATTGTTTGGTTGAAAGACCCCGCTGAACAAAAAACAAATAAACAATGAGAAACACAGGTGTTGTCACTGTGTAAAGAGTAGGTAATACTGGTAGTTCTGTCATCAGAGATATTCCTGCTCCTTCACACAGAGTCTGCCTGGTTTAAACCATTCAAACTAAAACACCCACGCAAAGAAAGGTCTGTCTGGTTTGAAACCAAAAACACCCACACACACACAGGTTTCAAAGCTGCTATAACACTGGACAATGAGGCAATTCAAACAAGGCAATGTAATATCTAACCCAGCCTCATTTCCCTTAGTTATACAAGAGCAAGCAGGACACAGTATCACTCTCCTAAATCAGGCACGCCTGGAATATGTTGAGGCATTTTAACCCCGCCCCCTTCCCCCCTAACTCCCCCCCCCCCCTCTAAAGTAAACTTCTTCTCTGCCCCTGCCAGAGCCCCAGCCCTCTCGCCCCCACCCCTCAGCCTTCCTCTGTCTCCTGCTCCCGGCCGGCCGGCAAAACGCAGAGTTTATCCCCCGTGCAACAGGTGGCTCTGTGGCGCAATGGATAGCGCATTGGACTTCTAGACTGACACATGAGGCCATTCAAAGGTTGTGGGTTCGAGTCCCACCAGAGTCGCATTTTTAATAATCTAACAGTGTGATAAAGGTTTAAGTACAAGTTGACTAACCGACTGTTATACATTCAGTACAACTAGCCTATGATTGAAGGAATTCTGAGGTAATTTGAGCTAGTAGACATGCTACACAGCTAAACTACAAGCTATGCATTAGAGCTATGAGGTTAGCTAAGCTAAGTACTACACCAGACAGCTTGCCACGCTAAACAACTGATAGTATCGGTTGAGCCAGTGAAGTCTAGTACTGTAAAGTGAATCAAATTAGTAATCGTCCTAACTTCACAAAAACATGAACAAAAGTAACAATATATTCACTACAATAAAGTAGTTATCCCATACCCTTAATTTAGAAAAAAAAAAACTTTGTATAAGGTTTACAACATTTATTATACTGGAGCTAACTTCAATGAGCAAAGAAAAACATTGGTCCATTTTCCAGGTTTAGTAACTTACTGTATCGGATTATCCCTTTTGCCTGTTTAAATATGTATGGAGAGTCCATCTACTAAAAGCACCAAATACAATAACTTATGAATAATTTAAACAATTATGTAGCCCTGAAGAAGGCGCTAAGCTGATAAGCGTTGGTGTATTTTAAGAATTAGTCCAATACAATAAAGGCCTTTTAGACTTTTTCAAACCCTCTGAGTGCCAAGTTCTGGATCTTTTGTGTCACTGATTACCGATGTTTTGGTTTGATCATTTGGTCACAAGTCTTCCTTTGTCCTCTAATCTTCTCTCCAGTCCTTAAGCACTGTGAGTTAGAGGGACACCAGTAGCGCTCCAGCCACCTCTTTTTTTGTATAATTATGTAGCCCTACAGGAAATGCACTGGAGTCACTTGCTTATTATTAAACTTGAACTGCAAGGTTCTTTCTAAAGACAGCATTAGTTTAACTTCCCTGAACCTCCCAGTGAACAACAAAGTATCCCTTCCCCCCAGCGGAGGAACTCAGCTAGCACTGAGGCTGCATAGTGCCATCTGGCTCCGTGGCGCAATGGATAGCGCATTGGACTTCTAGGCAAGCACTGGTGGAGTGATTCAAAGGTTGTGGGTTCGAGTCCCACCGGAGTCGGTCTTTTAAAGAAAATAAAGCTTTGACTACAATATCTATGGTCTGGATACATTACTTGTACTTCAGCCTTAAGCGGTTAATGTTGAAAATGAACTAGAAAAAGCATACAAACCATTCTAAAAAGTTCAAACCGTTAGTAGCTCTGCTAAAGTTGTAAACTAGTGTTGAACCAGAAGTTAACACCAACTCTAAAGTTGTTAACAGCAGCACAGCACTATCCTTCGGACTGTTGAAATCGTGGTATTCAGCTAGCAACACGTAGCGCTGATCCAGCTCACTTTTGAACACACGCCCCTAAATATTATTTCTAAGATCAGTGACCTCTCACCTGTAACATTGCCACAGGCCGTCACACACTCCTCCTGGGTCTCAAAGTTGTTCCCATTGCCTCCACAGCCGCCGTAGATGAACATCTTGCAGGTCTGATTGGCTGCGTCGTAGTAGTACTTGCGGAAGGCAGCGCGACATGGACCCACCAGTTTGGGATGACTACATCTATCTGCAACAGAGAAGAGGGGGGGGAAATCGTTCAAATAAAAACAAAACATGCTACGTTTATCTTCTTTTCTAAACACAACCAAGTGTTTACAATGTAGTCACCTCTGCAGAGTAAAACAAGCAGCTATTGTTTTCATATAGTTTAAAGCTCAGACAAGTTTCCCCTTGTAAACAGGACTTCGGTTTCTTAGTAATCTCTAGGAACGAAAAGCAATCGCAAACAGATTGTCAGACAGTATACTTCCAGCGACTTCTCCTGTTCACTTGGTTCTCTTTCGCTTGTTCGCCGAGGCTGTGATGGTATGCTTGTTCGCTCGCTACTGATGAGTTTGCAGTAGCTTACACCACAATACAGCAGGGGGAACCAAACGTTACGGACTGCAACAAAACATTACAAGTTTTAAAAGTGTTCATATTTTTTGACTTCTTCAGTTTAGCGGCTCTCACAAGTATTTGTAGTTTAAGATAACATTCCAAACCTTTCTAAATAAGTGCTGCTGTGACCAAATCGAACAGTAAACTAAACGCAGCCATCCAAAGCTTTCGTCAGTGCAGGCTACCACCCATCATATACTTTGACCAATCACATATGATGTTCACCGCTGTTCGCTTTTGCCGCGTTGGAAAAAATGGGCTGCACAGTTCCAGACGAACCAACAACCAACAAAGCGACGCTTTAGCTTGAAGCATACTAGAGCCTTTAAGAGTGTGTGTGTGTGTGTGTGGGGGGGGATCTTTGTGCAGAGGGTGGGTCAGGGCTGGGCTCGTTCTCGTGGTTACCTTATTCAAACATCTTTAAAAACAGAGATCAGTGTGACACCACAGAGAAGGATTAAAGGCACGTTAACAATACCTTAAGCACTGAGCGTAAACAACAAAAAACAGTCAACATGGGGACAACACCGGTCCATATAAGGCCAACAGCATGTGCCCACAGGAACCCCGCCGGTCCATATAAGGCCAACAGCATGTGCCCACAGGAACCCCGCCGGTCCATATAAGGCCAACAGCATGTCCCTACAGGAACCCCACCGGTCCATATAAGGCCAACAGCATGTCCCTACAGGAACCCCACCGGTCCATATAAAGGCCAACAGCATGTCCCTACAGGAACCCCACCGGTCAATATAAGGCCAACAGCATGTGCCCACAGGAACCCCACCGGTCCATATAAGGCCAACAGCATGTGCCCACAGGAACCCCACCGGTCCATATAAGGCCAACAGCATGTGCCCACAGGAACCCCACCGGTCCATATAAGGCCAACAACATGTGCCCACAGGAACCCCACCGGTCCATATAAGGCCAACAGCATGTGCCCACAGGAACCCCACCGGTCCATATAAGGCCAACAGCATGTGCCCACAGGAACCCCACCGGTCCATATAAGGCCAACAGCATGTGCCCACAGGAACCCCACCGGTCCATATAAGGCCAACAGCATGTGCCCACAGGAACCCCACCGGTCCATATAAGGCCAACAGCATGTGCCCACAGGAACCCCACCGGTCCATATAAGGCCAACAGCATGTGCCCACAGGAACCCCACCGGTCCATATAAGGCCAACAGCATGTGCCCACAGGAACCCCACCGGTCCATATAAGGCCAACAGCATGTGCCCACAGGAACCCCACCGGTCCATATAAGGCCAACAGCATGTGCCCACAGGAACCCCACCAGTCCATATAAGGACAACAGCATGTGCCCAGTGATAATTTTGAAAATAATCAGAGTTTTAGTCTTAGTTGCTTAGTGAAAATAGCAGTTGGTTTAAAGTCAAATGTCAGTTATTTCGTTTGGTTTTAGTCAAGATTTAGTCAGCGGTAACCAGTTTTAATTTGTCAAATTTTTGTTAGTTTTAGTCCTAAGGGGAATTAATATAAATAGCTCTATGCACACTTCAACACATGCAGCCACTTGAACAGTACACGCACTGTCCTACGCAACTTAAGAGGTGGTTGATGTTAACCGTAACTAGCTTAAGCAAACTGACACCTGAATGTTGAAATTAGCACCGCTCTGAGGTGAGTGTCACTGCTTCCAAAGTGAGAGCAGGCACTTTGACACGCAAAGTTACGTTTGCCTAATGTTATCGAATCAAAACGCAATTGATATTTAACGTTACCTTGGCAGACACTGCGGGATTTTAGCTAGGTTTGGAGCTCTCACAAGGTTGTTAGCTTGTTGAAATTACACTGGAATGGCCTGGCATTTGTACGGACATACAGAGCAGGGAAAAATCATCCAATAAGAAAGATGCATAACAAATTCTCACTGCCTCCATGCAAGTAAAGTAATGGGTGATAAGGAAAACCACCAACGCTTTGAGATGGCACATTTAATCTAGGAAAAGGAATATGTTTAATTAGCGAAGGCCAGATCACGGAAGCCCTTCCAGCTACATTACAAGTGCGCAGTAGCGTAAAAAAAAGTCTCTTTTTTCATTTCGGTTAATCCATTAACCGAAATATTTTTGAGAATATTTGAATTGTGATATAGCCTAAAATGCCCATCCCTAATACACGGACAACAGAGTTTATCCCCACACAGGGACACCACCACCAGTCCATATAAAGGGCAACAGCCTGTCCTTGCAGGGACTCCACCAGTCCATATAAGGACAACAGCGTCCGCCATCAGGCCATATAAGGAAAACAGAACGTGTCCTCACATAGGGACGCCACCAGTCCATATCCGGACAAACAGTGTCCTCGCAGGGACGCCACCAGTCCATATAAAGGCCAACACCACGTGTTCACACACACACACACACACCCAAGTCAGCAAGACACCAGGATACTTAGAGATTCCAAAACACAAAACTTGTTGTTCCTACTTGCAAGTATTGACTTTTTGTTCTAGAAGGGAGAATAACCGCTGCAATCGTGGCAAAAACCAAAGGACATTTCTGAGGAACCTGGAATCTTTCCTCTGTGGGTTTTGGGGGAACCGGCCAGACCGGTCCAGTTAGTCCCTACGTCAGCTTTGAATGGACACGGGTGCAACACTACACCGCTGTGCCAAGTGCTTTGTGCTTGGAAAAGTACAACTACTACATAATAATAATGTTGTTGTTTTATTATTATTATTATTATCCACAGTACCATCGGTCCTAAAGACAATGTAGTCCCTTGTACACCACGGACTTAACTTTCCTAAGGGTGTCATTTTGGTTGCTTGGGTCAGCCTGTACGTTAAATCCAGGTCTAAACCAGTGAAGGTCAGCCGCGCGTCAGCTGTACGTGTGCGGTGACGAGGAGAGAGGGGGTTTGCAGTCAGCAGTGAGATAAGAGGAAGTGTGAGTAGCTGTCTAGTTAACAAGGAAAAAGCCAAGACAAACCAAACTGTCTGACAACAGAAGACACCACAAGCACACAAGTACATATTCTGTTGTCAGGTATCTGGTCTTTTTATTTTTAATTTGTATATTTAACTCCTCCCCAGTATTGTTGCATTTTAATATCCAGTACAATCCCTGGGTAAAACTACTTTAAACCGACTGGGACACATTGGTGGGGCTTGTTCTGAGGGTATTAAGCACCTTAAAATCAAATCAAAACTTTATTTGTATAACACATTTCGTACACAGAGGCAATTCAATGTGCTTTACACAAGGCAAGCAGAAACCTACAAGGAAGAGAACAAGACCATTAAAGAAACGAGAAATAAAGAGAAAATAAAAATTGACAAGAATGAACAGTTTAACCAACTTTGAGGCTACTCCAACTACGATGGAGGTTAATTACTTTTCCCAGTATGCGTATCGCATACTGCACACTTGGCCACGAGCTACCTGTTGCTTCATTAAGCCTCTACCTAACACCCTTTTTAGCTACTACCACGACTACCTTACTTCTCCCAGAATACGTCTCGCATACTGCACCTTAAAAACATTAAGGCCCAGTTTCCCGAACAGGGATTAAGCCAAATCCTAGACTGACAAAAAAAATGTCAATGGAGAATCTCCATTGACAGTAAGATTTAGTCTAGAACTAGGCTTAATCCCTGCACGGGAAACAGGGCCTAAGAGTTTAAATATTCACCTCGACCAAACCCCTGGAAAACGTAGGACTATAATGGGAGGGACCAGCTCTACTGAAGAGACTAACGTAGATTGAAATGGCCAAACTCCAGCCACCACTTTCCTGAATGTTTCCATGGAGGGGACTTATGCATCACATGATTTTTGTGGTCGGTTTAGCACTTCTCTAACTCTCAATGTAAACTGTTTACTAAGGAGAATACATTTCCCTTAATTTGTCTTTGAATAATTTAGTATGGTATTTACTTGTTCATTTAATTATAAGCTCCGGGTCAAAATGTGCAAAACAACACTCAGAAATTAAAAGATCGTCGAGAAGAGATAGGTCTTAACCACCAACAGAGACTTAAAATATGTTGCTGTCCAGCATGTTACTCTCTATGCCTACTGACAATGGATCGGCTCCGTTTGCATCAGCGTAAACAAAACTCTACAACACAGAGTGACGACATCACACAGCCGTATTGATCGAGGAAGGGAGCTAGTTCCAGAGGAGTGGTGATGATCCAACATCCTATGAGACTAGCTAGTTAATGTTTCACTGCAGTGGAAGTGGAAAGACTCTGATATAGCTACTGTAGCACTGTAGAGGGTGGAATACATTTAAAAACAATAAAACAGTGACATAAAAAATGTGGTGCCTTCCTCTTACAAAGGCCAAGGATAAAACAATGAATAAAGTCTATTGCCTCCCCTCAATACTAACACTACATTTTTAAACTGACACATTTAGTGAAATAGGAATTCATCTGTGGCTTCTTGAACATTTGAGCAGGCCTTTGCAAGATGCTTCTAATTTAACATGATCCAGTATATAAACACGTTGTGAAAAAGAGTTTTTTATATGTGCAAGAGCATATCAGGAGCGTGCAATGTGACCATGAGGAAGGTACATGAAGAGTAAACGAGTCCACCATCATCACTACAGGTTGAGTCACAGGTAGAGCAAAGAAAAAAAGTTCAACCTATAGGTTTCTTTTTTTACTGGTATCAGAGTGCTGCGGACCCACCCATCGAATCAATGGAATAGAGAAACAGTTTGCACTAAACATTGAGGTATGGGCTTCCGATTAACCACGTGACCTGATCACGTCTAACATTATCGGAACTCTAGTTTTATTGATCTTCCATGTTTTAAACAGACATACATGATACAATCAATCTCAACAACAAAAAAATATAGGCCTATATAAAAATCCAATCGCATGCTGTAAACTAAGACTGAGACGTATGTATGGTTTATATTTAAGTCAGAAAGTTGTGACGCACCTGCTATTTCTCAGTGTACTGGCACACACGCAATACCACAGCCTTTCCCTTCCTGCCTATTACTGTAACACAATCATACCTGTTGAGTTATCTCCAGCTTTGTCGGTCTTCTCTAATGCAACGACTTCAATCTTGTCGGATTCAGCAGAGGGTTTTGGCTGGGTGTCTTTACGATACACTCTGAACTGAGAGTCGGATCGTAGAGTGCAAACGTCTTGGCCGTTAATCAGGCAGCTAACTAGGAAACACTCCGCTGTCCCGTCCGCAGGCATGCCAACCATCGCAATCTGGCAGTCGGCGTTCTCACAGCAGGCTTTCTGGCAGCCCTCGTTGGTAGTTACTTCGGGCAGGTGAGCCAAGTGCCTTGCTCCGTTTTCAAGAGATTTCGGGTCGAGACCCTGTTTGGGATCGGTGTTTGAATCCCATACACATACATCTTCGTTCACCTGAGCGCTAGCTAGCGCCGCTAACAACAGCAAACACACTATCCTTCTTAGCAACACCGGCGGCATCGTTGTTCGGTCTAAAGGTCTTTCCAAGTTCAAAATGTACTAGAAATATTCAAACAACTGGCATTATTTTTTTCGAAATGATGTGAGAGCGTCAAGTAACCTCTTCAGAGAGGGTAGACTGGTCGCCTACTTCCTTGTCGAAGCACTTTGTTACTCAGAGGAGGCGGCGACAGGTGCGACAAATGCCCCTCCCACTGAAACAATGCTCATTGGATATTTGCTAATCCTACTATTCTGTCTTTGATTGATGATCAGCCTACATATCAATCAGTCAATCTAATCAATCAGGATTGTCTCAGCATCCTTTGTCTTTACAAATTCAAGTTTTATAATAGATTTATTTACCAATAATTACTATTATTTATAACTATTCTAATTACCAATATACCTAGTAATTGAAGAGATAAGCAGACACATGAATGTTCCATCAAGGGTCAAGGTTAGGCCTAAATAATAACATTTTAAAGTGTAAAATAATAAATTCAAGCACAGCGTTGTCAATGTGTGTCATTTGCCAATAATAGCTTTGTCCAACTTTTTTTTTTAATTGAGACTATCAGATATAACAACATTGTGTAATGAGTTTGAAAAGGTTTACACTCATATTGATGTGATACAAGTTTATTAACAAATAAGAGAAGAGTCTGAGAAGAGTTTGCCCATCAACTTGCAGTTCTATAGGCTATCTAATGACATTGCCTGCCATAGTTTATTTTAATCTGGAGAGCAAATAAAATAAAATAGAATAATTTAAAATACCTAGAAAAGTAACTGAAGTTGGATTAAATAACCTATTCGTTTCGATATTTTAGCGCAATTTCGTCTCTTGCATCCGAAATAATTTTCGTCCATCGCTCGCAACAGACAATCGGCACTAGTCGGCAGACTTCGATGGAGATTTTCCACATGGTCAGTCATATTTAGGTGAAACTATATACATAGACAGTGCACACTGTAAACATCAAAATCCCTTTAGAAAAAACGATTGTTTTTTACAGACAAACAAATTACAGTAGCCACTACCAGCCGTAAGTGACAGAGCTAATTGCCATAGTGCACATTTTATATTTAATTGTAGCCTGGCATGCACTAGCACGTTTCCTGTCGATAGATGTCGCAAAAGCAGACAGAAACAATCGACAGAACCCTCCCGTAACCGGTCTTGTTGAAACGGATTCCACCTTTTTTTATCCCAGTGGTTGCCACCAAACCTCCTCGTTGACTTTCCCTAAGCGCGCACCACTGAACCGCCCTGATCTCTTTCTCTACGGGACCACCGCCTGCACGTGCCACGCCGAGCATCCTAACACATTAAGCGGACATTATACGAAACAATGGCTGCAAACCGGGTTGGGAGGCGGTGTAACAACAAAGTCCACTCACCGAGTCGAGGTCCAGGTCGGGACCCGGGGAACAGCTTACAGAAACGGCAGGCGAGGGTTACGGTGAAGTACAACCGCAAAGAGCTCCAGCGGAGACTAGACGTGGAGAAGTGGATTGACTGCGGTCTGGATCAACTCTATCTGGGCAGGGTGAGTGCGATGTACCGGTACTCTATACCTACAGAGTTACAAATAAGCTTATATATATATAAGCTATTACAAAAAATACAAATAAATAAACATTTTTACGACCAAGATAAATAGGATAATGAAAATCATGTATTACGATTTGAAGAAAATGCAATACCAGATATAATTGAACGAAACCTCCTATACTGAGCCAGTTTATGGCGTATTTATTATGAATTAGCATAACGATATCTGGGTTAAATATTTACTGAGAATGAGAAAAGAGACAAACGTTTAGGCTGTAAAACCGTCCAGGTCATATTCAGTGATCCAGTGACTGACATCGTACGAGTTGGCAGCACGAGCGCCACAGGCTCTGAAATCCTGGCGCATGCAGTACAGCGCATGGCACGTTAGTCTCTATGGGTAGTGCATGATCGGTCTAACGAAGGCAACTTTTATTCATCGGTTTCAAATATATCGTGATAGTTTTATATCAAGGATATATTTTAACTAGTTGGAGGGTACTAAAATTGTCTCGTCCTCACTCGTTATTAAAGGAATGATTTTCCATTAAATAATCCGAAAACAAGCTGGTAGCTGAGCCAAGGGCAATATTGTAGAAAATATCAAATTAATGTATGGACGTTTAGATATTGTGCTATGTGGCACACCAGCTGGACTGTGAGTGAATGGGATCAGATAATCAATCTTACATGGGGGCTGGAGAGACAGTTATTTGTGTGTGTGTGTGTGTGTGTGCGCTTGTGTGTGTGTGTGTGTGATGGGGATCCCTGTCTCTCTCAGCATGAATTGGATTAGTAAGGGGTGTCCCAGATTCACACATTAAACCTATCAAAACACACAAACACAGCATATTAACCTAT
>JAPMUY010007714.1:10000-12500 GCA_026901105.3 Galaxias olidus | reverse complement strand
TGATTGATTTATAGCGATAATTGTCTGTTCACAGCGGGGGGGGGGGGGGGGTTGGTTCTTACACCACCTGCCCACAATCTACATGATAAATGGATTTATGTCCCCCTCTGTGTGTGTGTGTGTGTGTGCGTGTGTGCGTGTGTGCGTGTGTGTGTATGTGTAATAGGGACAATTTAAATTGTAATATGTATGTAGATGAGAGCATGGCTAATGCATTTATCTAGTCCAGAGCCATTTGTTCCTGTGGTTTTACGTCAAAGACAATTATTATGAATGGGATCTAATAAAAGTGAACGAAATAGAAATAAAAGTAATAAAAACGACTGTGGCTTGTGGTCCTTCTGGTTTGACAAGCAGCCATTGCAGAGGTAGGTGGAGGAATAAGCTGCCATTGCAGAGGTAGGTGGAGGAACAAGCTGCCATTGCAGAGGTAGGTGGAGGAACAAGCAGCCATTGCAGAGGTAGGTGGAGGGGTTTGGGTGGAGGCATAGGCTGCCATTGCAGAGGCAGATAGAGGGGTTTGAGTGGAGGCATAGGCTGCCATTGCAGAGGTAGGTGGAGGGGTTTGGGTGGAGGAGCAAGCAGCCATTGCAGAGGTAGGTGGAGGAACAAGCTGCCATTGCAGAGGTAGGTGGAGGAACAAGCTGCCATTGCAGAGGTAGGTGGAGGAACAAGCTGCCATTGCAGAGGTAGGTGGAGGGGTTTGGGTGGAGGCATAGGCTGCCATTGCAGAGGCAGATGGAGGGGTTTGAGTGGAGGCATAGGCTGCCATTGCAGAGGGAGGTGGAGGGGTTTGGGTGTAGGAACAAGCTGCCATTGCAGAGGTAGGTGGAGGAACAAGCTGCCATTGCAGAGGTAGGTGGAGGGGTTTGGGTGGAGGCATAGGCTGCCATTGCAGAGGCAGATGGAGGGGTTTGAGTGGAGGCATAGGCTGCCATTGCAGAGGTAGGTGGAGGGGTTTGGGTGGAGGAGCAAGCAGCCATTGCAGAGGTAGGTGGAGGAACGAGCTGCCATTGCAGAGTAAGGTGGAGGGGTTTGGGTGGAGGCATAGGCAGCCATTGCAGAGTTAGATGGAGGGGGTTTGGGTGGAGGAGCAAGCTGTTATTGCAGTTAGGTGGAGGGGGTTTGGGTGGAGGCACACGCTGCCATTGCTGAGTTAGGTGGAGGGGTTTGGGTTAAGGCACAAGCTGCCATTACAGAGTTAGGTGGAGGGGTTTGGGTGGAGGCATAGGCTGCCATTGCTGAGTTAAGTGGAGGGGTTTGGGTGGAGGAGCAAGCTGCCATTGCAGAGTTAGGTGGAGGGGTTTGGGTGGAGGCACACGCTGCCATTGCAGTTAGGTGGAGGGGGTTCGGGTGGAGGCACAAGCTGCCATTGCAGAGTTAGGTGGAGGGGGTTTGGGTGGAGGCACACGATGGGGTCTGGGTGTGGCTGCAGGGAGAAGACGTCCCTATGATGGAACTCTGCAGAGTGGTGCTGATCTACCTCTGACTAGCTCTATGATGATACGCAAAATGGGGTTGGGAAAGGTTACAGCCTTACAGTCTGCATAGCGCGCGCGCGTGTGTGTGTGTGTGTGTGTGTGTGTGTGTGTGTGTGTGTGTGTGTGTGTGAATAGTGATGAGTAGTTGGGACCGGGCTGTAGAGGGGGTGGTCTTGTGTGTCCTCTCGCTGCGAGTCTCCAGGGAGAGAGAGAGAGAGAGAGAGAGGGAGGGATAAGAAAAAAGAGAGAAAGAAAGATGGATGACTGTGAAGATAGAATGTAAAAAGAGGGATGTTAAGTGGGGGATGGGACTGAAAAGAGGAAATAGCAGGGAGTGCACAGGAAAGGGGGAAAAGAAATGATGAGTATAGGATAAAAAGGAGGAAGAGAAAGAAGAGAACTTACACACACTAACACCTTACACACACACTAACACACACCTTACACACACACTAACACACCTTACACACACTAACACCTTACACACACTAACACCTTACACACACACTAACACCTTACACACACACTAACACCTTACACACACACTACACACACACTAACACCTTACACACACACTACACACACACTAACACCTTACACACACACTAACACCTTACACACACACTAACACACACCTTACACACACTAACACCTTACACACACACTAACACACACTTTACACACACTAACACCTTACACACACACTTACACACACCTTACACACACTAACACACATTAACACACATCTTACACACACTAACACCTTACACACACACTAACACACACCTTACACACACTAACACACACCTTACACACACTAACACACGTCTTACACCTTATACACGCATTAACACACATCTTACACACACTCTAACACACATCTTACACACACCTTACACACATCTTACACACTAACATACACCTTGCACACACCTTACACACACACTAACACACATCTTACACACTCCTTACACACACACTAACACACATCTTACACACACACCTTACACACACACACA
>JAPMUY010007714.1:0-5000 GCA_026901105.3 Galaxias olidus | reverse complement strand
AAGAAGGCATTTCAGTTAATGACTTGTGAAAACAGCCTAACACCCCATAACGAGACCTGTGGTTACACTGTCTGGTTCCCACGGAGACCCAGAGTGAAGGGCCTGGGGGGGGGGGGGGGGGGGGGCATGGCGGAGAATGAGAGATAGAATAAGGAGATTTAGAAAAAGGGGGAGAGAGGGAGAGAGAGAGTTATGTGGAAGAAAAAAATGAGAGTAAGAAGTGAGAGAGAGCGATAAAGATAGAAAGAAAGAAAGAAAAGAGACAGAGAGAGAGGGAGAAAGAAAGAAAAGAGAAATGTAGACATTAAGATCGTGAGAAACGTCTGGCGACGTCTGTGATCTTAGTCTGATCTGTTCTCAAAAGAATGTCCGTAACGCTAGTCCCGTTTTAGACTGGCACGCATACTCTTTCTCAGCTGAGTTTTCTCTCCTCATTTGTCCTCATCCCTCTTTCACAATCTCACTCGGTTTTTACCCCTCACTCTCTCTGTATCTCTCTCTCCCTCCATGTGTCAGCCTACACAAGTGTCCATTGTTTGTTTATCAACAAATGGCTTCCCAGAAAGTCAGTCAGGCCAGGCTGGTAGTGTTTCCTCCTCAAACAAAGAGTGAACCCCCCCCCCCCCCCTGCTGACAGATAACAGCCCAGGATGTCACTCTGCATGGGGAACAGTCAGTTTTCTAATCACTCATCTGTCAACTGTCAACTAGCAGTCGTCATCGTCGTCGTCGAAAATATGAAAAGCAGTGCGCAACCTTCGTCTCGTTACCTTCGCCTACTTTCGATCATGAACATTCAGAAATTATCTGCATGGCAAACAGGACACATACGCTTTGAAACTTGTAAAATTATGATGACACCTGAAGTGAAGTTTCACCATTTCAAATGTAATGATGACTGGCTACATCTGCCCGCCAAATTATCACTACTTCACTCAAGGAAGGTGCTAATCTGTCACAAACTGTATGTCGACTGGATGTTAGTTTTATGGACAGTCTCTATGTCCTATCACAGGAGGAGGAGATGCCAGAGGAGGTCAACATCGATGAGCTACTGGACCTGAAGAGTGACAAGGAAAGAACAGACAGACTCCAGGTATTACACCAGACCAAAACACATAGATTTACACACAGAGACTCCAGGTTATATACCAAGCCAAAACACATAGACTTACACACAGAGACTCCAGGTATTATACCTGGCCAAAACACATAGGCTGTGTTCGGAATCGCCTACTTAAATACTGTCTACTACATACTCAATGAGTACATACTGCATACTGACAACTTAAACTGAAATCTAGAATACTACTTTTTACAAAGATTCGATTATATTGTTAGTATACTCAACTGGAACATGTGACCAAAACCCGGCAATTTTGTAACGCTGTCAAGCTAGAAGGAAATTGCTGAATTGCATTTTGGGGCGTGAAGCATCATCTAGTAACCTCTCTCGTGTACTCAATATTTCCCCAAATTTGAGTATGTCATCCGGGAACTTTTCCATACTCAAATTCCTCATACTATGTAATGTTGGCATACTGCCTACAAATTTTCAGTCAAATTGAGTATGTTAAGTATGCATAGTAGGCGATTCCGAACACAGCCATAGACTTACACACAGAGACTCCAGGTTATTATACTAAGCCAAAACACATAGACTTGCACACTTAAACGGAGACCTGGCCAAAACACATATTTACAGATTTTAATGTCAATAACTATATCTGTCTTAAATTGTTCTTACAGGAAATTCTTCACACCAGCAATAACAACACAGAGGTCAGAACTAGTTCCTCTTTGCCATACTCAATAATAATAAAAACAATAATGTGTTTGTCATTCTCAGTCCATCATATTAACTCCTCTCGTCTGCTTTCTCCAGCTCTTCATCAGGGAGTTGCTGGAGAAACTCCACGGTCTTCAGAAACAAGAGGACCTTCACAACGACGGCATAGAGCATCCTCAGCTCCACATCTACTCCACCCGCGCCGACTCAGCCGACAGGGAGGAGCTGCATTAAGAACCAAGCTGCCCTCGCCCTCCATTATACGGCCCTCCAAGTCGCCAAAGCTCAGTTGTCAGGGAGGTTCTGCACTCTGAAACGTACACACCCGATTACAGCATCTAATAATAATAATAATAATAATAATAATAATAATAATAATAATAATAATAATAATAAAAATACATTATAGGCACTTTTCTAGACACCCAGGGCCACCCATACTCACTTAATGACTAATACAAAACGTACATGGATAGATTATAGACACAATGTATACAAATATATACAAAAATAGTACCATATAACATTAGGGTATTGAGGCAGGTAACATAAAAATATTTCAAAAATCAAAAATAAATAAGTCAAAGAGAACAAACTAGAGATAAGCTAAGGAAAACAAGTGGGTTTTGAGGCGGGATTTAAAAATGTTAATGGAGTCAGAGTTCCGAATCGAAGGGTATTCCTGAGAAGAAGAGCAGAAGCAATGAACACTTTGTCCCCTATAGACCTGAGTCTGGTTTTGCGGGTGGTGAGGAGACCAATGTCAGAGGAACGGGGGGTATGAGAAGGCGTGTAGGGTTGGAGGAGGTCAGAGAGGTAGGAATGGGCAAGTCCATGAAGAGATTTATAAATGACAAGTAAAATTTTTAAGGAAATACAAAATTTGATGGGGAGCCAATGCAGATGAAAAAGAGTGGGAGTGATATGTTACCAGGGTTGAGAGCGAGTTAGAATCCTTGCAGCTAAATTCTGTACATACTGGAGCCTATCCAGGGCCTTTGGTGTGTATGTAGAGCTGGTTGTCGTCTGCATAGCAGTGGAAATTGAGTCCATGTTTACGAATTATTTGTCCCAGAGGAACCATGTAGATATTAAACAGGATAGGCCCCAGGACTGAGCCCTGCGATACACCCTGGCAGACTGGTGGCCTTAAAGGGAGCTGCAGCACTGAAAACCTCCCTACACTACCCTGTAACCCCCCACCACACCCAAACACCATAGCTCACCCAATAAGGTGGAGCTGCAGTGAAAATCAAACACACTTCCCTGTGTCTATCCTTACAGAGAAACCGACTGCTGCGGACATTGTTGGATCAGCAAGCTATATGAAGGACAGTGATTCTGCACAAAACACACACAACTGTTGACACAGTCAAACACATACAGAAACACACACATGAACACACAACTGTTGACATAGTCCAACACATACAGAAACACACACATGCACACACAACTGTTGACTTAGCCAAAAAGACAAACAAAAACACACACACACACACACACACACACAATTCTACTAGGGTCACACACACCACCAGAAAATATGCCAATAAAATATGATAAGTTATTGATTCATAATGTTTTAAAACATATATATGGTATATGATGTTGTTCCCTGTTAATTTGATCATCATATCATTGTGTCCCTGTTAAACGTGTAAGGATTTTCTTTATCACTTTTGTAAGTAGGTTCAAATTCTGAGTTGTGTCAATAATAATATTGCCCATGAAGTTATTCAAGCTCAGGCTGATGCCACCAACCATTAGCATAAAATATTATAATAATAATCTATGACACTTGGATCAATTTTCAACTGGTTGTCCATAACTGTCATCATATCAACCTCCATGTAAAGTACCACGTGACTTAGTGTGCAGTGACAACCAAATCAAAAGGATGGGTTTGGGATGAAGAACTAACTTCAAAGTTGCATGATTGTCCCTGAAGTACAAAGCCGTAATAAATGGAAAAAGAAAAAACTGAGGATCAAAGTTAGTATTATGTCCCATTGCATAAATGACTCATGACTGCCCTATTTGAGCCTCAGGAACAATGATGTTTCCTAATAACCTGTTGATTTGTTGTTTTATATATAAAAATGCTTTTTAAAAAGGTTTTGTACATTTGTAGTCTTATATGTCAATGAGTTGTATTTGTTCGTATATTGTTTAAAATAAATATCCGAAATTCACTGAATACAGATGTCACCAAGCAAGCGAGATGTGGAAAAGACAGGTTAGAAGAAGTTTGAAAAACTCAAATCTGTCTATCCTTCAGGGTGTGCTTGGCATGAATGAGGGTCTAGCTTCATCGCCCTGCATTGCCAGAACTGTTTGTGTTGCATTGAAGGCCACCGTAAATAGGAATATGACTCAAACGCAAAGCTATGTGGGTTCAACAATCCACTGTGCCAGGGCGCGGTGGCCAAGTGGCAAGGCGTTGCTCTCGTAAAGCAAAGACCATGGGTTCGATTCCCATCCGTGCCTTCCTTAAACAAGAAGCTCAGTTTATATTCCTTAACTGCTTCAACACCTATGGAATCTAGAGAATCATTCATAGTTAGTTTGGCCCATGACTGTCCATCTCAAGATGTTTAATTTAAACATTTAAGACATTTTGTTTCCTTCCATGGTCAAAGATTAAATCCATTACCGTTTCTGTCGTAGGTTTATAAGTAGGCAGCAATTGTAAATGGAGCGACATGTGGGTTCCTGAAAGACAAAGAACTCGAGGGGATGTAGCTCAATGGTAGAGCGCATGCTTTGCATGTATGATGTTCTTGGTTCAATCTCCAGATTTCTTATTTATGAAATATTGTTTCCTGCTGGGCATGCTCAAAGATATAAACCATCATCGTTTCTTTGGTAGGTTTCTCGAATGGCAATTGTAAATGGAGGACACGTGGGTTCCTGAAAGAAGAAGAAAAGGAGGGGATGTAGCTCAGTGGTAGAGCGCATGCTTTGCATGTATGATGTCCTGGGTTGCATCTCCAGATGCTCATTTTTTGTTTCCTGCACGTCATAGCCAACGACTGAATCCATCACTGTTTCTTTGGTAGGTTCATCGAATGGCAATTGTAAATGGAGCGACACGTGGGTTCCTGAAAGACAGAGAAACGGAGGGGATGTAGCTCAGTGGTAGAGCGCATATTTTGCATGTGTGAGGTCTTGGGTTCAATCTCCAGATGTTCATTTTTTCTTTCCTGCA
>JAPMUY010007710.1:0-59531 GCA_026901105.3 Galaxias olidus | reverse complement strand
CACCTCACAGTGTTCACCTGAGCGCTGACGTATTTGGCGAACCACTCCCTGCCCTTGGTGTTCTCCCCGGAGCACAGCTCCCCAAAGCGGGCCGTCTCCACCTGGTCAAAGTCCTCCCTGGGAAACAGGCACACAGAGAGGAGAGGGGAAAAAGCTACTTTAGCCAGATGGTGTGGAGGAATTCCAGGACAAACATACACACGCTTGTGCAAACCCACAAAACACACACACACACACACACACACATACACACACACACACACACACACACACACACACACACACACACACACACACACACACACACACACACACACACACGTAATGAGTGTGAAATGCTCAGCACCTGTGAGGCATTGAGTCTCAGAATATTAACTATTTTAAGTCAAATTTGATCAAGCATATGTTCCATGGTCTCCTAACACTACTTTATTTAAAACATTGAAAAACTCACAAACAACAAACATGCCAAAGCCATAAGGCCAGTTAATATTACAAAGGTCTTTTGGAACTACTTATTTGCAAAAAACAAACAAACGCCGTCTTTCTTTTCCATCTACCCCTCCCACATTACTCCCTCGCTCCCTTTGTCGCTCTATTTCTCCTCTCTTTTCGTCTCTCCACGTTTTCCTAGTTGGGTCTTTCTCTTCCTTACTTTCCGTGAAACACCTTCTCCACATAGGCCTTCAGGAACTGCCTCATCTCCTTCACCTCCGCCCCTTCCCCGCTGTGATTGGACGAGGACGACGACCGCCGCGACTCCCATTGGTTGGAGGCCGGGTCCATGTCGTTCTCGCTGTCGGCCGACTCGGTGGCGTCGCTCTCGTCCCCTCCCTCGTCCCCTCCCCCGTGGCGGTGATGATGACGATGGTGATGATGATGGTGGTGGTGCTTCGACGGCGCCATGGGCTCGGGCAGCGTGGGCGCGGCGGGCTCGGGGACCAGGGGCTCTGAGGAGAACAGGTGAGCGCCGCCGCTGGGGGGCGCCGTCGCCTCCGAGGGCGGGTCAAAGTCAATGAGGTTCTCCATGGTGCAGAGACCTGGCGTGGAGCGGCTGATTGGCTCAGGCTTAAGGAGCCTTGGGAAATCTTCTCCAGATGCAGGGAAAAGGATCGAGGGAAGATGTGGTTGGTGACGGGGTTTCTAGGGGTTCCTTCTGGTGACAGACAGGGCTTCTAATGAAGGGATGGGGTGCGGTTAAAGAGACGGGTGTGTTGACACTCCCACCCACTAGGGGTGCTGTGGATCCACGGCCCAGAGAGCCAATGGCACTTTACTGCAGGGGGGGGGGGGGGGGGGGGAGAGAAAAAGGTCTCGTTAGGCTACGTCAAACACACAGCAAGGTAAATCAATAAGGCATTTGAAGATCCACGCTTAAAAAGAAAATTGGTAAGCATAGCATAGCATGACATTAACAAGAACAATTCAGCTATCAAGCTATAACACCGGATCCTCGAACCTAATCCTTGTGACGTACACACTTGACCAGAGTTTAAGATAATGTTTTGAACGAGGACAGTTCTTCATCATTTCAAACCTCGTCAGCACTCACACCATTTTCAGCCAGAAGACTAACGAGACCTAACTACGACACAGACAGCAACAGCAACCTATCACCATGACCTTGCTTGCACCAAGAACAGCCAGTGTGTAGCCTAATGCTTCCTCTCTCCTTCTGCATCCCTGTCTCTCTCTCTCTCTCTCTCTCTTTTTCTCTCTTTGGTGCTCTCTCTAGCTTTCTCTCTCTCGGTGTGTCTCTCTCTCTCTCTCTCTCTCTCTCTCTCTCTCTCAACCTTCCTGCCTGCCTGTCCTTCCACTAATCTGATTTAAATGCTCTGCAGACCCTGCACGGTCTGACCAGCCAATCCCAACACACACACACACACACACACACACACACACACACACACACACACACACACACACACACACACACACACACACACACACACACACACACACACGTCTAGCCCCTTCAGGGCAGATGTCTGGACCGAAAAAGTGAAGATAGCACTGAGGTTGAACTGTTATGTCAGTGGTTGCGAGGCTGTGATAGGCCGACATGCATGAAAAACCCTTAGGCAAGGAAACGCGATTGGGTGATCTGGAGGTTTGTGGGTGGGTGTAACATTTAGAAACAGTTGAGAAGTGCTGACTTCCAGAGGGGGGGTGGGGGTGGGGGGGTGAGAGACCAACGCAAGCACACGATTGGCTGAGTCATCGTTTTAATAAAAAAAGTAGCAGCTGGCAATTGTGGTGCAACAAGACAGAGAACTACCTGTATTAACACACACGCACACACAAACACACACACACACACACACACACATTGCAACCCAACATGTGTACACACACATAAACAATGGCTTAGCCAAACACACCCCATCACACACAGCCTACAATGCAGTCGGCAATATGCACAGTACAGACGGTGGCATGAAACACGACAGTCGGTGTGTGTAGTCCATATTTCACATTTCGTTGTTGCGACTACACTTCCCACGTCATTTCAAACGTTCCGTGTCGTGTCGGCGAGCCGAGGTGGGAACGCGGCGTGCGGAGCTGGCTGGGAATAGATGCCATCAGCCTCTATCGGTCTGACGGAGCGCGGCGTGGGAGATCTCACATCCAGGTCGCCTTTCACACCCGTCTTATCACCTCGCTGGCTGAGCACAGGAGAGGGGGGATACGTGTGGGGGAGAGGGCTCCTAATCAGACGCTCTGGGTCTCAGTGAAGTACTGTGGTGTGTG
This sequence comes from Galaxias olidus, assembly GCA_026901105.3. Taxonomy (NCBI): domain Eukaryota; kingdom Metazoa; phylum Chordata; class Actinopteri; order Galaxiiformes; family Galaxiidae; genus Galaxias; species Galaxias olidus. Next base: position 56,780 of record JAPMUY010007710.1, on the reverse strand, counting down.
GGCTATATAAGGCAACACAGAGCACACACCGACACGTACGAAAACCAGAATTTCCACACAATCTCAGCCACGCACACACACACGGCTTACAGTTAACTATCACACACCACAGATCTGTTTCTATAACATCAACACACGCGCACATGCAAAAGATGCACACACACACACACACACACACACACACACACACACACACACACACACACACACACACTGGTTGTTTTGGTAACCACTGCAGTGGGCGATACAGAATCACCTGCCCAGCTAGTGACGTAATTCAATGGTCTGAGTAATGAGCCCCGTCAACCTCGGCTGCATCACAGCACAAACACACACACCACACACACACACACACACACACACACACACACACACACACACACACACACACTCTAAACACCACACCACACACAATGCTGCACACCACACACAACACACACACGCAACACACCACACACACACACACACACACACACACACACACAAAGCGACACACACACACGCGTGGCGTGGGAGAGACCTCTGGTTGAGCGCAGCACATAAATCACCGTCTTTCCTCCGTCATAGTGCATAGGCTGCAGCATTTCTGCCGCTGTGCGCATGTACTGCACACACACACACACACACACACACACACACACACACACACACAAACACACACATACACACACACACACGCAATTTCTCTCACACACACACACACACACACACACACACACACACACACACACACACACACACACAAACACAGTACACACACAGTATCACATCCACCCCCAAACACACGTCCTCCCCAAGGAGAATATCCGCAGAGGAGGGACTTCCACCAGCAGGATGGGGGACTGAAAAGCTTGAATGACGTTGTCTAGTGGATTTCTGATGGGAGCAGGGGGGGGGGGGGTTTAGAAGGCGGAGAAAGGGAATAGAGGGAGCGGATGGGGAGGGAGGAAAGTAGGGAGAGAGCTGTTGAAGGAAAAAAAGAGAAAGAGGGCGCAGAAATATGGGACGACAGGTATTCTGTGGGAAAGGGACACTAGAGAGTAAGGGAGAGAGAGAAACAAGAGATCACTAGTGAGAGAGAAAACAAAAATCGAAAGAGAACAATAAAAAAGAAAAAAGGGGTCCATAAGACTAGGAGAGTCCAGTCAGCAGCGTCTAGACCTCGTCTGTTACGCTCCGGGTCCGCCAACAAACAACCCCGGCCACTTCCTCCACGGCTTCCAAAACGTTGGAAAAAAAACAAACACGCTTCGGAACAATTGAAACCCAACTAAACCTTCTCTGCGGCGGCTCTTTGCCATCGGCAGGGAGGTGCCGGGCCCGGCCCACATCACCGTGAGATCTTATGGTGGTGACCATGGGGGGTGGGAGGGGGATTATGGTAGCCGCCCTCCCAAACGTTAACATGATCCCCGGCACGGCAGACGGATTACGCAACCCGTCCCCCTCATTGCACGGTTGTCTTACTCACCAGATTAAAACGCCAGCCGCTGAGAGAGAGAGAGAGAGAGAGAGAGAGAGAGAGAGAGAGAGAGAGAGAGAGAGAGAGAGAGAGAGAGAGAAAGAGAGACAGAGAGAGAGAGAGAGAGAGAGAGAGAGAGAGAGAGAGGGACAGAGAGAGAGAGAGGGAGAGAGAGAGAGAGGGAGAGAGAGAGAGAGAGAGACGGGAGAGACAGAGAGAGAGAGAGAGAGACAGAGAATGAGAGAGAGAGAGAGAGAGTGAGAGAGAGACAGAGAGGGACAGAGAGAGAGAGACAGAGAAAAAGACAATGTTCTGGAGAGAGAGAGAGAGAGAGAGAGAGAGTTAGAGGGACAGAGAGAAGAGAGAGAGAGAGAGAGAGAGAGAGAGAGAGAGAGAGAGAGAGAGAGAGAGAGAGAGAGAGAGAGAGAGACACGGAAACAGACGTGCTGCGTCGCGGGCTGAGAAAGACGACTCCCCAGCTCTCTAGCCCCGGTCGCCCACGAAGCTAAGCCCCCTCTCTAGACGCGGTTTGGAGACGGCTTTGCTGAGACACCCTAGCCGCACGTACCGCCATATAGCTGATGAACCCGCCTTCCTTCTGGCACTGGTGTGCCCCTTAGACATAACCACGATTGTGAGTAAACCTAGGACACTGATCAGTTTGAGGGGAAGATGGCCTGCCATTTTGATGCTGAGGGTTTTCGGGACAGGCTGGGGATTTTAAGGATTTGGATGTGCCCCTTGTTTCAAAGTGTTGTTACAGTGTATTATATATTGGGGTGCTGGTTGCCTTTTAAACCGGGCAATGCTGGATTGGAGACGTCGTCTCAGTGATCCCGGTGTAAATAAATAATATCGTACTGGTATACTGTACAGGTCGATCCCTTTTCATGATAACACAGGGCAGGAAAATCCGTGGGGATTTCCAGCACGAAAAGGTGAAGCTGCACCCCCAGACACGGTCTCGTCCCAAGCCCTAAACAGAGGGACATATAACACCGCGCACAAACACAGAGATAGTCACACAATGACTCGTTCAGAAGAGCACCCTGTTCAATGAGGACGCTGCCCTTATCCGTGTCATTTTATTCTTCAGCTTCCTCAATGCTCTGTGGCATATTAAATGACTTCCTTGTCCGGTGTCTGTTGGCCTGCCTGCCTGTCTGTCTGTTGACCTGTCTGTCAGCCTTGCTTACCCCACCCTCTCTAAGACGAGGTCTTATTCACACCTGCCAAACCAAACTGACCTCAGACCAGCCAAAGCCAACCATCACCGCCAACCGTGCTTTTCCACCACAGTTGCTGCCAGTGGAAGTAAATCTTGAATGGAAAAGAACAGAAACCAAACAGTCCAGTTTGTTTCGCAGGGTAACAGGGCCACTACACGGCCTGCCCGTCCTCACACAACACGCCGGAGTCCTGGTGTGACAGGCAAAAGTGGCCGAGGGCAGATAAGGGAGGTGTGTTGAATCTCGTTTAGTTATGCCTGGCTGGCGGTAACAGGCCAGCGGCTGAGAGACTTAAACGGCATCTCTCTTCACCTGGCACGACACGGAGTGGGAGGACAGGCGCAGTCACATGACACGACAACAGCAACAACCACACTGTCCGTTGAATTAGACAGCGCCTTCCTGCTTTCCAAAGCCAATAGACGACAATAGGTTTTTAGCTACAGTATACATTCAAAGAAGTCAAACAGTTATTCTTAGCAGTGATATGAGTAATTTTAATCAAATTAAATTAGTCAAACTATTAATGCAGGCTGTATATAACAAGGTAGGCTATATCAATAAAAGCATCCATTTTTGTGAAATCGAGCTCTCATTTATTTTCACCTTGCACATATTGGCCTAGAAATGCAAAGAGACGTTTTCTCTTTTTTCTCCTTTGTGTTAAATAAACGATGGAAGTGCGCATTAAGGCCACTTCCAAGACCAAAACCCCTGTATTATCCTCAAGGTTTGAACGGCAAATTGCTACGTTAGTATTTCTTTTCTTAGCAAAGCCATTTCACTAGAATCATCTGTGCCACTAATGATAGGCTACTCTACAAACAGCTAGTTTCAAACCCTTTTCAACTGAACGTTGTCAAAGTGTTACAATAATACCCAGGTTGCTAATTACTAAGGTAGGCACCACAAAGGCAGCCTGGAAATAGTCCAAACGACAGGTTGTATAAATAGGTAAATAATACGTGTTGCAGTTTTTCCTGCACGCCAAATATCTGCGTCCAGATCTATTTTGGTGCAGAGACCAAAGGACGAGCTGTACACAATATATGTGCAACACAGGTCTTCCTGACCTCTGGAATAAGGCACGGGCTTCGTCACACGTTCCCCACAGAACAGACCCGACTATGAGCCTTGCTGAAACCAAAATACCAGTCCTCTTTCCACCATCCTCACATCCTGTCGCCTCCTTATAAAGCCCGAGAAACGTGGTCATAAACCACAATCTCGTGCAAACTTTTATTGCTGAATCCAAATCGCTTCCAAAGGCAATCCTATAAAACCATCCAACAGATCACCTTCCTCTTTTATGACCTGTATCCAAAAGGTCACAACAATGGATCCCTCATGGAGGACAGAACAGAACAGGTAAACGTATTTTGCCCTGTCAATTGGATACATTGTGTGGCGTCAAGGATAAAGGTAGGGTGTTATTAAGTGTATCAGTAATTAGAAGGGAATGCTCTTTCATTTATTAGTTAACATTAATGAAACAGGTTACACTGGCATTACCAAACTAGTCGGTTTCAATCTGGACATAATATTGCGGAGGAATATGGTATCGTCTCCAAAAGCAGATGCCAAACCCTTACCATAACCGCGCACTTTCATCAAACACAGTTTATGTAAATTGTCAACATTGTAAAATGACAACATTGACTCAATGTATAGCGTCTGATGTTCTTACAATTCATGGAGGTCAAATGGGAAATAAGGCTAACTATTCACCAAGCAAACACTACACCTAAAAAATAAACACGCTTCGTGTGAGTGTCTTCGTGATGACAGATAAGCAATCGTTTCAACACAGTTTACAGTAAAGCAGTATTTTCTTATAGCTTCCCCCCCCCTATAGTCTGCTGGGTCGAACTATGAATTCGTTGTGCACTTGACAGCGCATTTGAAGGCATTTCCATACTAACAATCAGGAAATAGTGCAAAAAATAAACACAGGATTGAGTCTCTGAATAAGGCTGCTTCCTGCTGTATCATTATGATAATACTGCAAAAAACGTAGCCATCATTGCACACGGCTACCACATAACACCAATTACGCATCCAACAGCAAAATACAATACACATCCAAACTGGTTTGCCTTTTGACAGTTCCAGTCCTGACTAGCGAGACAAACATCACGAGAAGGGGCTGCAAGCAATCTAAATGAAAGGATACCCGTTAACATTGCGATTAGCCATATTGACATTAACGCATGATTACTATGATAAAGATATAAAATCGTAAAAGCAAACCCCAAAACAGGGCAATATTGAGTCTACAATACCAGCTGTACATACGTGAAAATATTCCAGATATCAGATGAGGGAATTGGTGTGCGTGTGTTCGCGCTTTGCTGTGAGTAGTGACTGAATACTGGTTGCAAGTGCGCATGCTCAGCAAGAAACGACGTGGGGAACCCAATGACGTCAGGCCGAACGCTCAAAGGGAGTACTGATGCAAGCATCAGATCTTCGTGCAACAACGGGGTAAACCCCCGACCATTCTGTATTCAGGTGGTGAATCTTAGAGCAAGATAATGTATTATTCTGCTATTTTAGAGAACCCAAAACTATCATAATATAAAATACTCCAAATAAATACTTTTAGAATTATCTTACAGCCAAACAGTGTTATGTCAAGGACGCACTGCCATGTCGCCTACTTCTGTATGAAATGTTGAAATCAGGTGTAGCCTAAGCACATACATGCACACAATTAATATTTTTTGACGATGTAGCCATTTATTAATTTTACAAAAGAATCATACAGCTGATGGAGCGCTAAAATCTACACAAAAGGAGAGATTCCGAATATTTTAGTTCCCAAGTCCTCCAGATGCCGCTAAGCGTGCAAGCTTCTGAGGCAGGGTGACAGTCAGGAATTCGATCTTGTCTTTTTTCAGATCGTGACTCGCTTTTTGTTGCAGGCCGAGCTCCATGTAGGTCTGGTTCTCGTAGAGCGGCCACTGCACCAACCCCGGACCGTTTGGAGAGCTGAGGAACACAGAGGACAAAGTGAACCATTTCCAGGAGCACACTTTGCATTATCTTAACATGTTTTATTAACATATTTTAATGAACATGATATGCAAATAGCCTACCTTTAATTAGTTTGGCCATTTAATGTTTTCTAGTGGACCGTTAGAAGGCCAAATATCTCATTATTATCCAATGTGAGTCTAGTCACTTTTGTGGCATCACCTCTAATTAAATCCGTGTTATTTATTTTTTAAAGATTGAGTTGCATTGATATGTATGATCAGTGTTCACTACCCACCCAGTCCGGACAAAATTGGCCCAGTATGCCATCATGGTCTTACACAGCTTTGTCTCCTCTTCACTGACTGTGCCTGTTGGAAACCAACACAAGACATTTATTTTTAAATAAAAATGACATGATTACTCTCAAAACCAAAAGGGACAAACTTAGGAAAACACTAAGTTATTCGCGTTGCTTTAAAGGTGATGGAACTCCAGTTGCAAAAGCCAATATTTTTAAATGTAATACTTTAACAAACACATTTGATCGGCCCATGAAACCTCAGAGAACTGAAAGAGCACATCAGTGTTTTTGAACATGACATGTATTTATGCAGCAGTGTACTTCCTTGGGCCTTATCAGACACTTGTTTTAAACTCACAACCCTTCGCTCACCCCTAAAACTCTGTGAGTTCCCACTCCCCAACGTCCCATCTCAAAAATGAGGTGGATGAGTCAGAACTTTCTGAAGGTCAACGGCAGTAAAACGGAGGCCACTGTCCTTAACGTCATGATCGACGGCTTCCCTGTACCCATCTCCTCTCATGTCAAGAACCTCGGAGTTATCCTCGACAGCACTCTCTCCGTTGCCCCTCATATCAACTCCATAACTCGGACCGCATTCTTTCACCTCCGCAATATAGCCAGACTTTGCCTGTCCCTGTCTCAATCAAGTGCTGAAGTCCTGGTCCACGCATTTCTATCCTCACGGATTTATTATTGCAATGCTCTTCTTTCAGGCATCCCCACCAAGCTACTAAACCGGCTACAAATAGTCCAGAATTCCGCTGCTCATATCCTCACCCACACCAAGTCCAGTGACCACATCACCCCAACTCTCATCCAACTACACTGGCTCCCTGTTCAATATCGCATTCAACTAAAAACTCTCCTGCTCACCTTCAAAGCCCTCTACAATTTGGCCCCCACATATTTATCTGACCTCCTTCAGGACTATACCCCCTCTCGTTCCCTTCGCTCCTCATCGTCTGGCCTTCTGACCATTCCCCCCTCATACCTCAGCACCATGGGTGCTAGGGCTTTCAGCTGTTCTGCACCCAGGCTCTGGAACTGCCTTCCCCCACTTATCCAACAGTCTGACACTTTTTCATCCTTCAAGTCTCAGTTAAAAACTAATTTATTCAAATTGGCTTACTCACTGTAATTGCAACCCTTGTACTGTGCCCGACTGTCTCCCCTTGTTTATCAATGTTTTCACTAATGTATCATTATGGTTTCCATTGTTGTTTCCTACCCTACACCCCCTTTTGTATTGTTACTATGTTGCTGAATTACTTTTATTTCATATTTAATTTTATATTATTTTATTGTATATTGTAATTGTGATATATACTGTAAGGTGACCTTGAGTGTTTTGAAAGGCACCCTCAAATGAAATGTATTTTTATTATTATTATTGTTATTATTATTATTATTATTATTATTATTATTAATAATAATAATAATAATAATAATAATAATAATAATAATAATAATAATAATAATAGTAATAATAATATATCAACAGCTCCACACCACAGAGACACTCCTTTGGTTACCCGTTATCTTGATATGACCATCCCAGAAGCATCCTCCAAATATGAAGCCGATATCGTCAGCGTGGTCTGACTTCACAAAAGCGGGTCTGGTCAGTTTGTGTGCCTCGGGGCGGTGTGTGAACTCATACAGGTAGACCGGAGCACCAGCAGCTGAAAACAAAACATTTATTCACTCGTAATGCAACGAAATAGATCCATAAAGATGACTAGGTAGATACTCATTCAATATTCAGAACATTTGTTTTCCTGTTTATTGACTGTCGGGTCAAACTAAAATCCAATATATTGTTGCAAATTAAAATTATTTACAAAAACAGAAGATGGGCCTTAACCTTTGACTTTTGAGCAAAAGCTATGGGACAGCCTTGTGTCATTCACAACTGACCTCTGTGATACCCAGCAACTTTGAGGATAGGGAGAACCATGAAAATATCTCCCAGCATTTCGGTAAACTCATCGCGGATTTCCTCTCGAGTTTTGGCGTTTTTTAGGTACTCGTCTGCTATGAGTTCACCGGATGCCTGACATGAAAGAAAACCGGAACTTTAATGTATACTGTCAATTTAGTTAACAAAAAACGACTTTGACAAAGACAGTTAAAACTATTTTTGACTTCTCTTGATGATGATATAACATTTAAGATTTTGTTCTGCTATAATGAGAGTATGATTAAAAAAAATGGTGAAGAGGTTGAAGAGGACCTGAGTGAGCTCACCATGCCAGGGTAGAACACATTGACCAACGTCAACGCTGACTGTCTGTCCATCCCATTCTGCCATCCTGGAGGAGCAAAGGTCTGCCAGGGACACACAGGATAAAACACTCCAAAACAGAAGGACATTGAGCGGTCACACAGTATTGTAAAACTGATTCATTGTGTTGACTACATATTGTTTGTTTAAAAAATAAAGTGTTGAGGAACATGCGTCCTCTTATGAGTACTTAAGCCATACTAACTGTCATTCAAGTGGTTGGAAGCACATCGAAGGAGCTTGAGTTAAGCTTGTTAATTAGGCAAGGCAATGTTGTTATGTTTTTTGGCAAAGCAGTGTGATTTGTATTAACTACAAATACCAAGGCAACGCGGAAGCCTCAGACATCCAACGCTGCATAAGGCATGGAAATGTAATATTTTACCTGAGGCAGGATCCAACCAAACTCATGGTTTGTGAATCCAAGGACGACCGGAACGTTCATGACCTCCTTCCTTTTCAGCAGCTCCTCGGCCACGTCGGTCAGAAACACTCCATCCACCACTCCTCCCAGGTACACCTTCATCTACAAAAATACTCTGGGTCATACTCTGGATACCAGGTACACCTTCATCTACAACAATACTCTGCGGCATACTCTGGATACCAGGTACACCTTCATCTACAACAATACTCTGAGTCATACTCTGGATACCAGGTACACCTTTATTTACAACAATACTCTGGGTCATACTCTGGATACCAGGTACACCTTCATCTACAACAGTACTCTGAATCATACTCTGGATACCAGGTACATCATTATATACAACAGTACTCTGGATCATACTCTGGATACCAGGTACACCTTCATCTACAACAGTACTCTGGGTCATACTCTGGATACCAGGTACACCCTCATCTACAACAATACTCTGGATCATACTCTGGGTCTCATGTACACTCTCATCTACAACAATAATCTGGGTCATACTCTGGATACCAGATACACCCTCATCTGGGTCATACTGTGGCCCCCAGGTACATATCATATTGAAATATTTCCCATGCAAAATGAGACTGTTCTGGGACCTTCCAGCATACCAAAAAATAAAAATATCTGGGAGGTCATGGTAATGATGGAACTGATATATTGCATGACATTAATCACTTTACTCAAATTATTGTCATTTCAGGCAACAAATACTCACAGACTGCCATCTAGTGGATGGGTTTGAGATCAAAAAATATTTCATCAAACAAACAGACGTATGATTAAATCAAAACATTCAAAACATAAAACTCTAGTTATCTCAAATAACATATTGTAAAATGAACCGTGTATATACCTTTATAGTTGCGTTTATCAAATCGTCTTGGGTCTTTGCTCTCAAACAGTTTATGAACTGTTCAGTGGTGACGAGTTCACATTCGGTCAGGTTCGCCACAATCTGAAGTACAAGGTAGATCCTAAAACTTATTTTGAAATAAAAAGAAAAATCGAAACAAAAACACCTAGCTAATAAAATCATTCAGTGTATTGGACAATCTTACAATAGCTGTGAAAGCTTGGGGATCCTGTCCATCTAATGCCACATAACATATTAATTTAGGTAGACAGTTTACGTACCTTTGCGTTAACTAAGGGATATTTGGTGGTGTACGGCCCAACTGTCGCAACTCCACTCTGGAAAATGACTCTGTGAAACAAGCCTTTTGCCAGCGGAGACAGGGTCTGTCGAACAATAGAAAAGTGCTTTATTTCTCCATTTAAAAGTAAAGTAAAATATTCAGAGAGAGTGGTATTATTTTATGACTATGTCAGGTTATTGTATCGATAAAAGGGATAGTAATCAACAACAACAAAATCGTGGATAACTGAGATGGCAATGCATTTGTTTGAATAATTATTTGGAGGTTTCTTAATCTGCTGCAGTCTAGTTGAATCTTCTGTTGAAATAATCATTTATTTCCATATTAGGATTTGCATAATTATTGTTTATTGATTACCATATGAGTTATTGCAGTGACATAACCACTTCAATCATATTCTAGGAATACTAGTACACCACAAAGTCTGGTCAGTTGAAGGGCTAGGAAAGTACTGACTGTTTAACTCAATTCTTTCACCACTATCACCTGTTTATAATAAGCCATGAAACTGTTTTGAACATTTCGTTGCTGGGGAAATATAAGTATTCTGTGAATGTCCTTGGACAGTAATCTCATCCTAGGTAGAGGTTGGCATTGGAAGGTCCATGGAACAAACAAGTTATTTTCCCTTTGTCCATGACTGAATTCTGAATACGTTCTTACAACCTGATTGTCAATACAAAAATAACCTGAAGACTCTTCCACACTGCAGCTCACTTTTAATAATAATGTTTCATCATTGGTTTGTGGAAATATATACATAAGAATCAATGCATTTTTTTCTAAAGTGTCTGTGGTAGTGTTGGGCCATGAAGGGCTTACACCCCTGAAGAATTCTGTTTGTCTCTTTGGGAATGTTGTTTTTCCTCACCAGAATGGAAGCGCTGATGCCCCCTGCTGACTCCCCAGCCACAGTGACCATGTGCGGGTCTCCTCCAAAGCCCCGAATGTTCTGCTGAACCCACTTCAGAGCTTCGATTTGGTCCAGAAAACCCCAGTTACCCTGCGCATGCACATCCCCAGTGCTTTCAACACAAAAAGTCGGATTTACAATTGAAAAGTGAAACTTTTAACACTGATTCAAGCAGTCCTATTTTACTTTTTGTATTACTGTAATTCAAATGCGTTTTAAAGTTATAGCAGCTCGTCAGGTTGAATAATTACTTTCGATTCTAAAAGTAAAACATGGCAAATGAACAAACTAGTTAATGTTAGTTGACTAAAGTAGCATTTTATTATCTGACTGTTCACCAGAAAAATGTGTTTGATTCATCTTGTTATTCATAAGAACAGTTACACTTTCACATATATAAGTAGTATATTAATATAGTAGTATATTAATATAAGAGTATATTAAAACATAAATAAAGCACTCCTAAACCTTTAAAGAGATAATATACAGTAGGAGTAAACTATTGTTTCCTCAGGTTTGTTGGTCAACAAGTGTTCAGAGTAGTCAAATGGCGCCATCATTCCTACCTCAGGAATCCGAGAATGCCCAGTCTATATTGGATGACAACCACAACAATGTTTTCGTAGGCCGCCAAGGGGGACGCGTCAAACTGAGACGCCGCTCCCATGGACAGCCCCCCTCCGTGAATCCACACCATCACCTTGGCAACACAGCACAAAAGGTCTCTTGTGCATGAACTGCAGATGGCCGTCGCTCACCCAGAGAAAGGTCATTTGTTCATACCAACACAACAATCCAAGGTCGGGCCATAGTTTACTTTTTTTGTCAGAAAACGTTTACAGTTGGGAAACAGTTTTTCAGATGGTAATTGTAAAAAAGGTAATAGCTCTCTGTAGTTTGTGGTGTGAGAAAACCCCCCACATAATTTGTTTGGATGAGTGAATGTGTGTGAATATATGAGTGAATGTGTGAATAAATAAGTGGGTGGATGAGGGAATGAAAGGGTGAAACATACGGGCAGCTTCTCTCCGGTTGCAGCCCCAGCAGGTGTGTACACGTTCAGATAGAGACAGTCTTCGGACACCTCCGGAGGACTGTACTGGATGGACATGATCTGAGCCACCTGGAATGCTATGGCTGGATTCTGAACGCACCTGGGATTCACAAAGAGAGAGAGAGAGAGAGAGAGAGAGAAAGAGGGAGCGAGAGAGAGAGAGAGAGAGAGAGAGAGAGAGAGGAGATTGACAGAGCATAACGAAAGAACGGACAGAAAGTCAAACCCCACAGTCAGAGGTCAACGATCTCTTTGGGTCAATGCCATCTCGGTCGACACTCTCTCGCCCTTGGACGACGGGCTCGGCCGGCAGTCAGACATGGGTCTCACATGGGGGGCTGACGCGTTCCATCTCTCTCCCCTTCCCAGGGCCCTGCAGGTTGGGGGGCAGCCAGGCGTAGGGGCCCCACGGGGGGCCGGGCAAAGGGGATGGCCAGGTACTGCTCCACTCTTTCGTCGGTACCCTTCACAGACAGATACCCACCACGGACTCTCCCATTCCTTAGTGTGACCAGTGGGCCAGTCGTTTCAGCTGAAATATCACGTAAGGACAATATTATATTCATCGTGGCCCCTCATATCATTTGCATCATAGCACCTTGAAGAAAATATAATTTGCATCATAGCACCTTGAAGAAAATATTATTTGCATCATAGCACCTTGAAGAAAATATAATTTGCATCACAGCACCTTGAAGAAAATATCATGTGGATTATAGCACCTTGAAGAAAATATCATTTGCATCATAGCACCTTGAAGAAAATGGCATGCATACTATAGCACGTAGAAGAATGGGATTATGAAATGATAGCAATTTTACCATATAAGTACTTACAGTAAAAGTGCATTAAGAACAACGTATATTTATACATAGCTAACATGGTGGGTGACTCGTTAAGACAATCCTTTGAATCAGCAGGTATCAAGTTGAGGTAAAATGGATTAAAATGTGCCAAGCTAGATTATAATCACGATGGCAAGTAAATAAAAGGCTTAGTCCAAAAAGAACAAGGCACTGTGTTTGGGGAAACAAGATCAGACTTATCCACTGGCAAGTTTGGCTAGGAAATGAATGTGATTCGCTTTTTACTTTATCGACAAGTGAATTATGATAACAAGAGCTCAGTGTAATCGGACGGTTTAATTTTTTTGTTACTTTATTATGCCATCTCTTAAGTCAAACGTTTTATTGAAACATTTTAAAATCTAATATTGTGAGCTGAAAACAAGCAAATACTATCGTAATATACAATAATTATAAATATTTCTTACCTGGTGCTCCAAGTGTAATTTCCATTAAGGCAGTTGCCAGGTAGACTCCAATAAGTACAGTCCGCATCTTGACTGTCTTAGAAAGCTAGAGAGACTAACAGTGTACTGTAAAGCACTTTCAGACAAATACCACACTGTCTGCCAGGTCCCTCCCACTGAGCACACAAACATGCACACACACACACACACACACACACACACACACACACACACACACACACACACACACTCACACACCAACACGCACACTCACACACACACACACACACACACACACACACCAACATGCACACACACAAACACACACACACACACACACACACACACACACACACACACGCACATTCAAACACACAAAACAAACGACTGTAAGTACAGGTGCAGTGTCTTTCTGTAATTCCACACACACAAACACCATTCTAAACTACCAAGGCTCTGCTTTGTTGGCACAAATAACAAACTCTCTTCATTCATAAACAGTGCTTGGTATTTGACATGAGCAAGGTTTGAGCAATACAATGAGTGCATAGTAATTTCAAATCAAATATAACCTCTGAATAAATGCACTGGAGAAGTGCTTAATGTTCAAATCAAATCAAATAAATTTGTATAGCACATTTTATACACAAAGGCAATTCAATGTGCTTTACACAAGGCAAGCAGAAAACAATAAAGACAAATGTTGTGTGTAACTTGATTCATCTGTTGTGTGTTTCTTTCTGTGTGTATCTACGAGTGGCTTATATGCAGAGGAGTATTTTAATTGGTTTCACCACAGTTATTGTGTCAGAGTCCAACTTGCAAAATGGAGGTCTTTGAATCCCGTGGTTCCCCTCACATGCTCTGATCCAATATTTAGACACGTGAACACAGAATGCACTCTGACCACCTAACTGTACTGGGCGTGTCTCTCTGAACATTAAACAAGTGGGCTGTTGTTTATAAAGACTCGATATTCTTAAAATAGTTGCCTGAGGCATTGCATATTGTAGTTTCATTAAGTTTAAAGAACAATATAAAACTGTTATGTTCAATGTCAACACATTCACACGGATTCACCTTTATCAGGCACATAAATAGACACATAAAAAAGCAAAATAATTGTCTAGGAAACATAAAATTAGATGTTATTTTTTTGAGCCCCAATTTGAAGAAATACAATTTCGTAAGTAAAAGAATTTTTTTTTCACAAAGATTCATAACCATATACATAGCCATTCATAATAATGCAAATGGCCAAGTTTCCGACCTGATTGCGTCTTTTTTGGGAGGCATTTTTGCTTTATTACCAGACAGCACAGTATGTGGACAAAGAAAGGGGGAAAGAGAAGGGGAGACATGCAGCAGAAAGTCCCGAGCCGGAATCGATCCCAGACAGGCGCGTCAAGGACTAGCCTTTGTGGTGTGCGACGATGAGCCACCGGGCCACCGGGCCACCGAGCCACCGGGCCACCGAGCCACCGGGCCACCGGGCCACCGACTTCATTTGTCCAAGTATTTTCAAGTAGTTGACCTAGTCTGCTCAAGCTATTACCAGTAGTTAAACCAGGATAAGGTAACCAATAAACATGCAGGGTCAAACAGTGCCTACTCAAATTTCTGACTATTATTCGTTAGCTGTGAAAAACGATGATTAATAACCCTGGTTGCATTCAAACATGATTTGCCCAACATGCAGACAGTGTTTAACAACACAATATTGCATTCCATTCCATGTGCATCGCATGTGTGTGGCTTTGCTCTGCTGGCCTTACTCTAAACCGGCCCTGCTTAGGCCAGCAGTTGAAAAAATGTCCAGAGAAGGTTTTGCTATTTGTTGATTTCTCTGGGTGGAGGGGTGGATGGGTGCGGGAGTTCAGGAATAGTGCAAAACGTAGAGGTGAGATCAAGTGGGTTATCAGAGGCCTAACAGGCCAGATTTGAGGTCGTGTCTGTGTGGATTACACTAAATCCAATCCGTCCTGTTACATATAGAGCCCCCCCCTCTCTCTCCCCTGTTTAACCCAGTGAATGGCACCCTGCAGAGTTAGTGCAGCCTGCTCCGTATGGCAGGCCATTGGCGCACAGAGGGAGGAGAGCACCTGCGCCTCAGAGTCACGGGGGAACGTTTGAACTCTGGTTCAGTTGAGTTTATTTGGCTACACACCCTTGCTGCTATGGGGAGCAACGGATGATCACTTCACTGCTTACAGATCCATCAAAAAACTTTAAAGGAATTTTGGTCACTCACCCATGTATAGTTTTTATGAATGCATTTGTCTTCTTGCACGTAATTCTTATGAAGGCTACCCCTCTTTGTAAAAAGATACCACCTATTTTCCATGTGCGTTTTGCAATAGTTAACAGATGTATGCTTGCGACCTTTATGATAGCCCTATATGACTACGTAATTATGTGTGAAATACCGAAAGCAAAATGTTTGGCATTAACGGTCCGTTCTTTTCTGAAGCAGTTTTACACGTATATTCAGAATGATTTGCTAAAATTAAAACAATTTCATACAGATAGATTCTGTTATTTGTTTCAGTCTTTAATGTTATGATTGTGAGAGCTTTACCAAAATAGATTTCCTTATTCCTTGAAGGACCACATATATACATACACATGTTTCCACATGGGTGAAGAGGGCTGCTTTACTTAGCCACAGGCGTTTGCTGGTGTGCTTTGACACCGTGTCGTAAGACTCTTAACTATTTCCCGTACTAATTTGGACCTTCTGTTTCTCTATATATACCACAATAAGTCTTCATCTTCACGCATTAACCGTCCGGATTAAGCTTGGCTCTAAAGGATGGCAGTTGCTATATTTGCAGGCTAATATACTACTACTTGGACGGCAGCAGAAGAGGAGTAGGGAATTAGTAGGTTAGTGTCTATGAGCAGAGAGGGACAAAGGAATACAAAACGACTAAGATGGAAACTATACTTTTGAACATTGATGGGAAAAGTGAAATAAGGTGAGAATGATTTGACTATTTATTTGACTGGGTGAGATTGTGTTCTGTTGAAATTGAATAGTGATTTCATTGTCGATTTTATGTAACATTGACTATGTATTACTATACTCAGGGAAATACCTTTTACATTTACCAATATAGAGGAACAATTTAAATGATGTGACAATGCAATGTTAGGTCATATTTTGCGAAATATAATAATATGAATAACTGTAAAATAGTTTTTAAAGAATTTTTAAAGAATTTTAAACTTACGCTAAACTATTGTTAATAATAAAAATGAGGCTGTTGGTTTGTAATGGAGTTTGTTGTTCTTATCTCATTTTCAATTATTTCTGATGTTTAGCAAATAATCTCGTCGGTCCCCCTATCCTGCCTAACTTCTTCTCTCTCTGCTTTCTTATTCTCCTCTCCTCTCCTCTCCTCTCCTCTCCTCTCCTCTCCTCTCCTCTCCTCTCCTCTCCTCTCCTCTCCTCTCCACTCCAGCCCGACACAACCAATTAAAAACAGATATTTGTTTCGTAAGTGCCCCTATTGGAGTGACTACATTGGACTAGCCTTCCTCATTGTGGTTGCCGTGGCGATTCTTTACACAACAGAACTCCTGGTCCAGCATACGGACGGGACCCAGCCGGTCATCTCCAGTGAACTGAACCCCAGCCAGGCCTCACCCCTGAGCGTTAAGCACAGAGAGATGTCCCCCCCTTACCACGTCGCCTACCCAGGGGACTACCGCTTTGTGGTGGACGAGCCGTGCTTTCTGGCGGCCCACAGTCCCTTCCTGGTGCTCATGGTGCCGGTGGCCCCAGAGAACATAAAGGCCAGGCTGGAAATCCGCAGCACTTGGGGCAACGAGAGCTTGGTCCTAGGCAGGAGGGTGAGCTTGTTTTTCCTACTGGGAATGCCCGGTGGGATGTGGGCTGAGAAGGTGCAGGAGCAGGTTCTACAGGAAAGCCGCGAACACCACGACCTGCTCCAGAGCGACTTCCAGGACAGCTACTTCAACCTGACCATCAAGACCATGGTGATGATGGAGTGGCTTTCCTCTCGCTGTCGCCACGTCGCCTTCGCCATGAAGATCGACTCGGACATGTTCCTCAACGTCCGCAATCTGGTCGGCCTGCTGAGCGAACCCGGCACGCCCAGATGCAGGTACATGACGGGGATCCTGAGGGAGAACTCCTACGTGGTGCGAGACCCCACGTCAAAGTGGTACATACCGCGCAACGTATACCCCCGCAACAAATTTCCCACGTACCCGCTGGGAAACGGCTACGTTTTTTCCATGGACCTTCCGGTGAAAATCGTGGTGGCCTCCAAAAAGATAGAGGCTATTTATATAGAAGACGCCTACATAGGTTTGTGTTTAAGCAACTTAGGGATTCCATTGAGTTGGCCACCAAGGTCTGGCCTTTTTGTGCTCTACAAACCCTATTTCAATAACCCCTGTCACTTTTCCACCGTCATCATCACCGTTTTGGAGGACGACAACCTGCTAAAAGTCTGGACAGACGTACAGAGGGTTGGGGAATCCTGTTGATGTTTGAAAACACAAGCTTGCACGCACACACACTCACACTATATCTATCCCTCTCTCTTTCACACACACACACACACACACACACACACACACACACACACACACACACACACACACACACACACACACACACACGCGCGCTAGCGCACGCACGCACACACACACACACACACACACACACACACACACACACACTCACACACACTCATGCAAGCATGCCCACAGCACAAACACACACATGTGCGGGCTGTTCCCAGGATGACCACTAGATGGCACTATTGATCTAGAGGCAGTAAGTCTTCAACGCCAGTCTGGTGAATTTGCTTAGCAGCCCTCCCTCCGGCCAAAAACTATTTTAGTGTTGGTAGGGTTTTCCACTTATTTCATGTCTGAGAGATTTTACTGCAACATTGTGGTCTTAAATATTTGTGTGCTACAAATATATGATCATCTTATTGAATCTCTTTCAAAAAGCTAATTCTGCCTTATTTTGTGTTATACTTACGTTTCTTCTCATATTTAAATGTTTTGTTGCATTTCTATCCGCTATCAACTTCTATTAAAATAACCTTTTTCATTACGTTTTTTTATTATTATTTAAAGACATTATTTATGTCTTACCCTCAATAAACAGTCTTACTCCTAATTCTAACATAGAGGTTCCACATGAATATGGAAATAGCAACGTCTGTATTCAAATCTTGTATTAGGAACATGGGGTTTTCAAGCCAACAGTAATTTAAAATTAATCAGAAATACTTTTTTTTTACTCTAAATTATCAAAAAGAAAGTCTACATTCATCACTTTGCACGATCTAACAATAAAACATATAAACAATTACAGTTAAAGAAAAGCTGATTGGAATTTGTACTTATTTAAAAAAAAATGTTTAAGCCTGTATTTCCTTGCTTTCCAAATTGTGATTGCAAACCAATGAAAAACGTGTGCGTTAGGCTACGTCAGACGCAAGAGGCGTTTCTGAGACGTTTTGACTCTCGTGTGCTGTACTTCACTGTAGTGCTCTAGCTCCATTGAAACTGCCTGCCTAGGACTAGAGTAGGGGGCGGATCAGAGAAGAAACTTCACAGAAAAACGAAAACAATACTGTCCAGTCTCTCATTGCGGCAACGTTAAATGTTATTGTTTTGAGGCAACCTAGTAGCTATTGGTCGCTGACAGCGCTGTGGTGACAGCGGCGGCTTGCCCCCATAAACCGTACAGCGTCCTTTGGTGGGTAAGGAAGGACGGAGAAACCGACAAACAGCACATCTGGGAAAGCTACGAAGCTAAGAAATTTAGAAGTAACCAAACTGAGCCACAGGTAGCTCTCGCGTCTATTACATCAAAGTGCAAGACAAGCAGGTCATGCGGATATCTCCGGCCGGAGATCGAACTGCGTTTCTTTAATAGTTCTTCGTGGGAAGATCTCTTCTCCCTGTCTCTCCAGCGGACGAAGAAGAAATATTGGAAAACCATGTCCAGAAGGAAGCAGAGTAAACCCCGACAGATCAAGCGTAAGGAATTTTTTTTATTTTATTATACATAACATGTGTAACATATATTTTTAATCAGTATTGTCTTCACGAATGTTTGTGCGCCTGTATGCGTTGAAGGAGGGGCGCATGATGTGTCCTGTTCAAACTATATTTCGATAGCCTCGTTTTGAAAAGTACACAAACATTTTTTTTTATTGGATCATTGTATACTTCATAATTGCCTTTTGCGTTAGTATAAATGGTAGTATTAGATCCAATAACTCAGCCTATAACCTTGACTAAACGACATTGTGTTTATGTAGGCTATCATAGACTAAATACCAATGTCTGCAGAGATGACAAGTTGAAAGCTTTTATATAGGCCTATATAATAACATAATTCTGTAATGTGGTGCAATTACATGCAATTTATTTTATTTTATTTGAGAAATATTGGCCCGTTACCATGTAGGGAGCAGTTGAATAAAGTTAAGAAAAACTTTACATTTTCTTTCTTCCATTTTTAGACTCCTTGTTTTGTCCAAAGGCTTCTAAACTCTGGCCGTGGTTTCCTGTGTTATACTGTTGTGGAAACGTCACTGTTCTCTGAAAAAGGCGATGTGAACATAGATAAACAGCGATCCGATCTCAACCGAGATAAGGATTAAAATTGGATCTTTTTTATTTGTTTTCTGTCTGTGGCACAGCAGTGAGGCTGGCGTTGCATTTTCCCCCGGCATTTCAGTTCTCTTTCCAGAGATGGGGCGTCAGATAGCGCGCCTGACTGATCTCGCCTGCTGATAGCGGGTTACAATTGGATCTTTTTTCATCCATCGTTTTAACTCTATAATGCATCTATCTGGGCATCCGCTTGAAAGGCTTTTCTTTTGGTGTGGCGCTTGGCTGATCCTCATGCTTGACAGGCTCTTCCTGTTTATAAAATGTGTAAAAGGTTTATCGTAAGTGCGAGATCTTGCACTTGATAAAGATTATTAATAATATGTTAACTCCCCACACCCGCTCATCTCTCTCTCTCTCTAGGCTATATATATATATATATATTCATCTTTCTCTCTTTCTTGCAAATGCTCACTTTCGGAGCTTGAATGACTTGCATCACAGCCGATAGGTCTTTCTCTGGCGCGTGGCACTGTTTCAGTTCTTCATCCAGAAGAGTTTGCATATTACAGTAAGCAAAGTGGCAATATCTTCGAGGCTGGGTTGAAAGTCCTTTAAAAAAAAGTCAAGCACGTTGCAACGATTTTGGAAGAACTATTGATTAGACGATAAGGTTATAGGCATAAGTGCTGTGCATTAAAGTGCGCCCAAAGCAAGGCGCTTTGAGTGGCCATGGTTATAGATGGGTCTTGAAATGAATTATGGTAAAAGTGAAAAAAACGATCATAGCCATTGAAATGTTTTTACATTTGAGTAGAAAGGGAACAATGACAGACCAGTCAACATGCTTATTTTTTTTATCTTTAATAATGTAGTTGATTAGGTTATCGAAGCGCTACTTAAAGTCAATATTCTTCACTTCCTCTTTTGCATATCAGCTTCCACAGAGGTCTAGTTCCAATTATGGCTCCTAAGACTAACTTTGCATTGTGACCTTAGTGGAGAATTGCCAGACCACTGGAGCTGAAATCAGCACACACACACACACACACACACACACACACACACACACACACACACACACACACGTACACACACTTGGGCTCCTCCGTTTGGTATACCTTGCTCAGTTGGGCAGGGCCTTTCGGCTTACAGATCAAACCAAGGTGAAACCTAGGTTGTATTTGGTATCGTGTACTATGCATCCTTAATATTCTAAAATGTATATGCAGTAGGCCAACATACATAGATACATAGCATGTGAAATTTGATTATGGAAAAGGTTCCCGGATGACATGCTATATTTGGGAAAATGTTGAGTACCCGAGAGATGGTTCACACCCCAAAATCAATGTGCCACCACCACTGCTGGGGTTTTGGTCACATGTTCCGGTTGAGTATACTCACAATTTAAGCAAATCTTTGTACAAAAAGAGAGTTTACTAGATTTAGGATTAAATATTCAGTGTACTGTCTGAACTCACTTGAGTATATGTAGATAGTATTTAAGTAGGCTATTCCAAACACAGTCATCGGTTTTTGTCAAGTCATATTGTATGAAGGCTAAAATTTCTGTCCCTCAGTGTTAATCCAAGCTTTTGTGCAGCAATAAGCCTACGTACTGGCTGGTTAGCCTGGTCTGTGTTTGCACACATGGCATACGTAGGCTAGACATGTAGCTTTGGCACTGTAGTAGACCAACTTGGGATATGCCCTTAGGCTGTTGTAGCCTAGACTGTGGGCTAACCATACTGTGTCCACAGGTCAAGCTGCAATTCCAGCTTGTTACCCTGGTGTGCTCTCAGGTTAAGGTGTAAACTGTTAGCCTAGTCAGGTGTGTGCTCTCAGGTTAAGGTGTAAACTGTTAGCCTAGTCAGGTGTGTGCTCTCAGGTTAAGGTGTAAACTGTTAGCCTAGTCAGGTGTGTGCTCTCAGGTGAAGGTGTAAACTGTTAGCCTAGTCAGGTGTGGGCTCTCAGGTTAAGGTGTAAACTGTTAGCCTAGTCAGGTGTGTGCTCTCAGGTTAAGGTGTAAACTGTTAGCCTAGTCAGGTGTGTGCTCTCAGGTTAAGGTGTAAACTGTTAGCCTAGTCAGGTGGGTGCTCTCAGGTTAAGGTGTAAACTGTTAGCCTAGTCAGGTGTGGGCTCTCAGGTTAAGGTGTAAACTGTTAGCCTAGTCAGGTGTGTGTTCTCAGGTTAAGGTGTAAACTGTTAGCCTAGTCAGGTGTGTGTTCTCAGGTTAAGGTGTAAACTGTTAGCCTAGTCAGGTGTGGGCTCTCAGGTTAAGGTGTAAATGGTTATTCTAGCTAAAATGTTAGCCTAGCCCTGGTGTGTTGATGTAGAGCAGGGAGTCTGTGTGTCTCGGGGGTGTCATGGCCAGTGTTTTTATCGGTGCTGTTATTCCACCAGACACACCACCCCCGCACCCCCAGACAGACTCATCCCTGCTGCCTCGGCGGACATTTTGATAGCGAGGAGTGAGGAGTGATAAAGACTGGGGGGGGGTTTGACTAAGTCCACCATGTTGTTTTGAACCTTTTACATTCCGGCTCAAATTGCTCTCAAATGTTTTTATTTACTGGAAACTATCTTTAAAAAGTCAGAATCTGGACTTTAACATACGAAATGCTCTTAAAGTATGTAAAGAAAACAACAACTCCTCAACACATTTAGTAGGGTCTGATGGAGTTAGCTCTTTGGTTCCCGTTAATATTATCACAAATTGTTTTTGTGAGTGCTATTGAACCACTGATTTCACAACAGTTATCTAATGTCGATAGTGATACGGGATCATACTTTCCTCAATCGTTATCAGAGCGCGTGCATAATGAAACAACGGCCGCCAGCGACGTGTTTGTCATAACACGACACAGTAACAACAATTGAAAAAAAACACTGTAACCTGATAGCCAACAATGGCTTTGTTGGCCTGATGTTCCTCCATTAACATCAGCCCATATTCAGGGGGCCTGCGTGGAGCAGATAGATAGATATTTGTCTGTGTCTGTGCGTCATCCTCCCCAACGGTCCGGGAGATCTCTCAGGCTGATAGGGTGGCGGGTGGGGTGGGGGGGGGGTGGCGGGGGCGTCCCTCCTCCTCGATGTGGAGATAGGAGGCCCGAGCAGGCGGCCCACTAGGGGAAGGATCCCGGGGCTTATACTTTGAGATGAGAGACAGGATAAACGGGCCGGCGATCGCCCCTCAGATAACTGAGAAAGAGAGAGAGCGAGAGAGAGACGGAGTGTGGATTATAATTACATCTCTGTTGCGTTCTCATCTTTGTCATTTTGCCGTTATTGTTGTTGTTGTTGTTCAATGCTCGGGGTGTATCTCTAGATGATTTGAAAAAAAGAGAGAGAGAGAGATGCAGATAAGTGCAGAAAAAGGAGGGTATGGATGGAGTGATAAGGACAAAGGGAAGGAGGAAGGAGTGGAGGACGAGGTGGGGGACGGAGAGAGAAGAGGAAAGATGAAGGCCCTGCATTTCAAATGTTTTGTGTACAAAGGGTGGGCGTTTTTACAGGCAGCGATAGCTAGCTTTGGCTTCCCTCCCTCTCCCCTCCCTTCCTCCCTCCTCCCCGCTCCTCCACGCCCCTCCCCACCAAGCGAGATGTTCTGGGCCGATAAGGGCTGCCTGCAGATGTCTGATAAGCCGCGCCAGATCCACGGCGCAGATAGGCAGCCGGCTGCTTCTGCCTGGGCTGGCGGTGACATCATCGCAGGAGTTCAGAGGTCAGCCTTGAATGATGTGGTGCTGTGGGTTTGAATTGCACCGTAACCAGGTTTGTCTGGGCGTCTGTGACCAAGCCAACCTCCTCCCAGACAGTGACTCCCAGCAAGACCTTGTAAAAAAACGATCAAAGATAATAAAAAGGGGATATTACAGGGGTGTGTGTGTGGGAAGTGTTTATATGTGTGTGTGTGTGTGTGTGTGTGTGTGTTATGGGGGCGTGTTAGTGGTGGCGCGGTTGCGTTTTGTTTTATGGGCTGTCTGACGTGGGTCATGTGACTTTTATAGAGGTACAATTGAGAGATTAATCCATTCCTTCCGTGCCAGGAGCAAAAAAATAAATAAAGAAAAAAAAATCCCACACACACAAGCATACATGAACACACTACAGACCAATAAAAATCCCAAACACACACTCTCTCACGCACACACACACACACACACACACACACACACACACGCACACAAAGCCCGACTGCACGCAGCGCCACGGTGGCTTCTCTCTTGTGTGTTTTCCCTCTTTGTTCTGCTTTTAGCTCGATGTGAACTTTTGATAAGCCCTGGGGCCCGATCTCCGGCGCAGATAGAGATCGCCAAGTGAGATTGGAGTTGTTATCAGCCGCGAGCAGGCAGGGGCTGAGACTCCACTGCAATAACAAACCCTACACGTAGGAGCAGGGGGGGACCTGGACCCTGGCAATCAGTTCCACCCTTAACGTGATTAATGTTGTTGTATAATTAGATGATAGGTGTGAACGCGTTCGCCTCTCTCTCTCTCTCTCTCTCTCTCTCTCTCTCTCTCTCTCTCTCTCTCTCTCTCTCTCTCTCTCTCTCTCTCTCTCTCTCTCTCTCTCTCTCTCTCTCACGCCACCGGTTTTCCCCCGCCCACTGTTTTTCCCCTCCCTAACACGCATAGTCGTTGATTAATTTAATTAAAACTAATACCACGTATTACTCGTTCTCGATTCCGTGTAAGATAGCGCAAACATGCGGGGAGAATTCGTTTTTTTTTTTTGTGTCTATGGTCGATGATTTTTATCTCTCTCTCTCGAGAGAGAGAGTGGCGGTGGTGGTGTTTTTTGGTCTATCTTTTACAGGCGAGAAAAAATAAATGAAGAACATAACTTTTTTTTGCTGCTCAGACGTGAGAAGAAAAAGAAGAAGAAGAAAAAGAGCGATAGAGGGGGAAAAGCCGCGAATCAGCAGCTCAAGTCACACAGTGTTGATCCCTTCGCGAGATATTAACTCTGATGGTGACTGATTGAGCTTTTTTGGACGGCAGTGAATCTCACGCTCGCCATCAGATAGAGAGAAAGCTGCGTTCGAGAACGTCACGTCGTCAGTCGCAGACAGAGACCAAGAGCGCTCAGGATTTGTCCATTTACTCGCAGGCTGGTTTATTATCAGTGCCTAAATGTACTAGTTGAGACATTGTTATTTTTTTGTGGCTGTGTGTGTGTTGGGTAGTTCAATCCATTGTCCTTATGTGTGTGAATGCTGTTTAGAGTTGGCAGTGGTGAATGCGTGTATGGCAGTGTGTGTGTTTATGTCTGCCAACGTTTCTTGAAAATATGTTTATTAGTTGGAAAGGTTGAGAGTGTGTCTGTGTAGTGGGGGGTGTAAGTAGAGTTACACATGAAACACAGTTTTCTGTTTTGTGTGTGTGTGTGTGTGTGTGTGTGTGTGTGTGTGTGTGTGTGTGTGCGTGCGTGCACCCGAGAGTGGATGAGTTATTACAACTTCCTGCTATTTACCCAGAGGACGGTGTAGCGTGAATTACGGTCCCCCACTCTCTGTGCAGTTGTAAACGATTTCCCCTCTGACCTCTCGGCCCAGGGCTGAACCGCAGGCAGAGAAAACATCGCACCTCCAGAACTAACAGTAGTCTAATCTATGGAGAGGGAGCGAAAGAAAGAGACGGAGCGAAAAGAGAACGGGAGAGATATAAACTGTTGACTCAAGCTGTAATTGCTGCTGCTGCTGCTGTGCGTGCGCTATGTACTCTCTGCAGGTAGGCTAGAGGGTTCGAGTACTAGCGCTTCTTTTTAGCTGGTGCCGTGTCTCGCATAGGGGCAGGTGGGAGGTTGCCCCAGCAACCAAGGCAACAAGAACCACTTATTTAAAAGTTTATATGACTTAAAACTGAAACTTAAAACTTAAAAAGACAAACACAAAACATCTCTGTTTACTACTTTTTTGACCAGTACCTAGTACATATCATACCTTATTACTTAATTGTTACTTATTATGTATGATGGCTATTTATTGCTTACTGTCCATACATTCTGAGAGAGTTAGATTAGCTGCTGGTGCTGTTTGCCGCCAGTGACATGTTTGTACCTCACACTGCGCATTTTCAGGGGTCAATGACACCAACTCAGTGGGAGTCTGGAGCCCTAGTTCTACTTGAGCTTCGTATTGCAACGCATGACATCTCTCTTTTTGGTGACCTGTGGTTTCTCTACCCGCCTTGCCAAGGGACAACCTGTGGGGTCGCCTCTGGACAAGAAGCTGGACGACTCTCACGTCCCTCGTGATGAGTGACGCTGCTATGGGTCCAGTTGTAGGTCTTCTATTTCTACGTGGCTTTTGGCCTTAGGCCACTCAGGAGGACACTGTGTACCGTGTCACAGTGTGTGTGTGTGTGTGTGTGTGTGTGTCTGTACTATGTCACTGTGTGTGTGTGTGTGTGTGTGTGTGTGTGCGCGCGCATCACACTGTTATGACACCACCCTCCTTCCCCAGTCTGAGTGATAAGACGTGTGCGTTAGTTATCTCAGCAGGGGATGTAAACTGGCCTGGGCAAACATCCCTAGCCGTCCTCTCACACAGCTGTCAGGCCCTGCACGGCAACACGCAACACCGCGCCACCGTGGCTCCACACGGACCTGGGTGTGTGTGTGTGTGTGTGTGTGTGTGTGTGTGTGTGTGTGTGTGTGTGTGTGTGTGTGTGTGTGTGTGTGTGTGTGTGTGTGTGTGTGTGTGTGTGTGAATGTACCTCTGTTAGAGTGCAGGCACGTGTAGGTGGTCGAAATGAGTTGCTTCAGGAAGCAGGTAGATCAGTCAGTCAGTCAGTCAGTCAGTCAACCAGCTACTGGCAAGATTGCTTGCTTGCGAACTGTAAAAAACAGGCAGTTGGAGGAGTAAAGGAGGCGATAAGGAGGGCGTCAGGGACAAAGGAGGTGAAAGATGAGCTTCTGGAGCACGTCCCCCACAGGGAGACACCTTAACAGAGGTGGTCTAGACCAGAGGCTCCACGCTACGTCCGCCCTCACACACACACACACACACACACACACATTCATGCTGTCTTATTCTGCCACTTCCAGTAGTTTTGTACACACACACACACACATAAACCCACACACAAACACGCACGCACACACCCACACACACTGTGGACAGAGTAGGCCGACACATACACAGAACATTGACATACACACACAGTATACAAAAATAAACACTGATGCATAATGCTGTACTAACACACCTTCATGTATGCATACACAAACACACACACACACACACACACACACACACATTGTAATGTGTCACCTTATGCAGACCAACACACGTACACACACGCACTCTCACTAGTGTTCATCCTCACACTGTCACGCCTAAAACACGTCTATTCACACCATGCCAGCCAGGTCATACACACTGTGTGCTCATAGTACCAAGGGCCGCATTCAACACACACTGCTCAGGCCACAGTCACAGACACAGGCTGGTAGTTTACACTGTTTTCTCTCTCTTCCTCTCTCTCTCTCTATCACTCCTCCCTTTCCTCCCTCTCTCCTCTCTTTCTCACCCCCCCCCCCCTGTCCTCTTGCACGTGTCCATCCAGTGTGAGTCACTGGTGCCAGTGGAGAACGATCCAGCTCCTAGGGTTTGCTTTGTGCTTGTGTAAACCCAGTGTGCGGCGAGCTGATAAGTGACCTGTCACTCAAACCCCATTGTGCGGCTGGAAGGGGGGAGGGGCTTGCCGGATATCAGTGCGCGGCCACAGGTGGCACATTATGGCAACACATCATGCTGTCAAAAATGAAAACACCACATGGTGTCGGAGCGCTTTTTGCCTCCGGCAGGAGTTTTATGAGAGTGGTTGGGGTTAGCGGTTGTTGTCGAAGGGGCGAGCATGGCTCCGGGGGCTGTTTTTGTGTTTCCTTACACTTGAGTATCCGCAGGTCAACGCCGACGACCAGGAACCTCCCAATGGCTGCTCTGACCCGCTGTTCTGTTGTAAGAGCACGCCGTCACTGTCCATGTGCTTCTGAATTTTTTTGGGAGACATGTCTGGACATGGGAGGCCTATATATTTGCAGCGTTCATGTTAACTAAATTCATTTCAACAAAGGAACGTTTGGGGTGCGAATGAAAGAAGCAGCAAAACGATTCTCGTTGGTGTGACGCGCTCGCTCCTGGAGGACTTTCGGTTGGTTCAGAATCCTAGCTCGTGTTTTCAGAACAAGAAGTCAAACGCTTCGAAAGTGTTTTGGTTTTGATTACCCATCCCCCTTCTGGACAAGTCGTGTTGTCTCGTCCCCTGATGTCTCGTCCCCTGATGTCTCGTCCCCTGATGTCGTCCCTGTCCCCTGTGACATCAGCGCCGCTTGTCCCACACATCATCCACTCATACCCAGAATGACTGCAGAACGTACACCGCGTCCGTACATAGTGTTATGCTGTTCTTTAGTACCCTAGTTATTCAAAAACAAAACACTCGTTAAGTATATTTTTCATACGTGCGTCACACTATGAACGGTTATTATAATGTTTCGTAATGCGACACATTCAAGAGTTTTGAAAGACAATCCTTTTTCCCCGTCAACAAAGACTGTTTATTGAAGAATTGTGGGAGCGGTTTTTATTAATATACCACAGGCCAAAAATTCACGGAGTATCCTCAAACCGATCCCAGCGCTTTGTCTCGGGATCGACGTACGGTACCGTGGCAATCGTTGGCTCTTCCGCTAAAGTTGACGAGCGTGCCTTTTGAATGTAACCAATCAGGAGGGTTGGTTGTGAAGGCACCCCGGTCCGCGTAGACGTGACCACAGACCATAATACAATGCCGTGGCGATGGAGCGCTGAACAACAGGCCCCTCCGTTGACGACGGCGTCTGGACCTCCTCCAGGGCCATCCCGAGCCCACCTCCGGCTCTCCCTGCTCCCGCTCTCCTCCCCGTCTCTCCTCCGTTTCTCCCACCCTGTCTTTTCCACGCTCCTCCTCCCCGCTCGCCTCCCTTTTTTCCCCTCTTTTTTTTTTTCTTTCCTGCGCCTATTCACCGAGCCCCTATTTTCTCTCTCTCTCTCTCTCTCTCTCTCTATCCTTCATTCTCCGGCTGCCCCCCCCCCTCCTCTCTCTCTCTCTATCAGTCGCTCCTCATTCTTTCCCTCCCTCCCTCCCTCCCTCTCTCTCTGTCTCCAGCCGGCAGACCCCTAGCCCCAGTCCAGCAGGTCTTGGCGGTATGATAATGTGGAAAGTTGAACTGGCCCCATTACAGCGAGGCTGATGGCAGACCCGATAGGCCGCCTTGATAATGGGTGCAGATAGCGCTGACACAGCGCTCCAATAGCCCCTCTCTCTCTCTCTCTCTCTCTCTCTCTCTCTCTCTCATCTCTCTCTCTCTCCTCTCATCTCTCTCTCTCTCTCTCTCCCTCTCCCATTATCATTCCTGCCCACCGATGGGTTCTCGGCGCGCTATCTCCTCTCCATTTCCACTCCTACGACAGATAAGAATGGAAATACTGACTTCATAGCTGACTGATTAAAGTGTCTGCCTTTCTTGATAATACACAGATAAATTATGTTTTTTTTCCCCACTCTCTCCTTCCCCCTCTTTTTTTCTCTCTCTCTCTCTCTCTCTCTCTCTCACTCTCTCTCTGGCTGGCTCTTTCTATCCGCTGCCCCCCACTACCCACCCCACCCCATGCCTCTCTCCTCTATCTAGAAAGGGCGGGGTGTGCCAGAGTAGAGAGGGGGGGAACCCCCCCCCCCCCTTTTTAATTTCTCTTTCTTTGTAGGGCTTTTTGAGAGGGACTGGAGAGAGGGGGAAAAGGGAGGGAGAGACAGAGAGAGTAGATGAGGACTTGGGTAGAGCGATAGAGACATAGAGAGAGAGAGGGGGGGGGGCGGTGTAGGGGCTAACAGACAGTGACTAGGCCGTGCTGTAGTGCAGTGGGTGTCCTGTTATTGATGAAGCCACAGCGAGAGTGTGTGAGGCTGGCCAACGTTACAAACACAAATTGTTTTTGTTACCTGCGGTCAGAGAGATACTACGCAGAGAGAGAGAGAGAGAGAGAGAGAGCGAGAGCGCGAACAATGGTAAGAGAGGGCGAGAGAACAAGGCCGAGGAGGATTACGAGTGTTCGAGAAAGAAAGAAACAGAAGAATCCTGCCCAGTGAACTCTGTGAGGAGCTGCACCTGTTTCGGGTTGTCTCCTTTATCACTGATGGCTCAGCTCCGATAGCGGAGCAGATCGGCCATGGATAGGCTCCCGGCACCCAAATCCTCCAACCAATTTAGTATTTTTTTTTTTTTCATCACTCGTTTCTCTTTCTCTCCCTCCCTTTTCTCTTCTTTATCGCTCTGCTGGTTGTGCTATCTCTCCAGCTCTCGTCTTTCTCTGTCCGTCTCACAAACTCAGCCTCAGTCCCGTTTTTGTTTTTGTTTTTTTTCACTTCCCTTCCTCCTCTTTTCATCTTTTCTTTTGTCTTTCTCCTTCCAGCTGTCTGTTATTGTTATTTCATCCCCCCTTTTCTCTCCTGCTTCCGTGTCTCTTTCTCGCCTTCCTTCTGTCCCCCCTAACGTTCAACAAGGCAAAGAAATTCCCTGCGTGACTCCACTTCCTGGATCCTGTTGCTGACATCACACTTCCTGTTTGCCATCTGTCTGCCTGCTGCGTGCACGGTCCAAACCTTAGGGATTATTAGGATATTCATTGTAATCCCAGAAGATTCCTATTCTATTCTATTCTATTCTATTCTATTCTATACTATTCTGATGTATAGCTTTTAGTAGCGCAGCGAAAGCTCCCATTAATCAGTCAGCATGACCATACAAGGTCAGACCAGGAAGTGGGTGAAGTCGTTAGTCCTTATCACCGCTGACACACTGGTGTGGATCTACAAGCGTTGGATAGGTTTTTAGCCATGTGTCGGATCGTATTCAGAAGGCCTAATCTTTGGTGGGTAATACCAATCTAGGTGTTCTTCCGATCTGGACAAGTGTCTTTTGGGGGTCCTGCTTTGTGACGCAATCAAACAGACAGACAGGCACGCAGATAGACAGTCAGAAAATCAGACCAGCCAGTCATCCAGTCGGCCAGCTAGCTAGCATGGCATCCAGCCAGTCATCCAGCCAGCCAGCAAGCCAGCCTGCCAGACAACCAGCCTACCATTCCCCCATCCAGCCAGTCATCCAGCTAGTCATCCAGCCGGTCATCCAATCAGTCAGGAGTACTGGTTAGCGGTGGGGAGTGGGAGCAGCAGAATGGAACAACATGCTGTTTGTTCAGCCCACAGTAACTGACCTTGATAGATTAGAGAGGGAGCCTTTTTTTCTGTCTGAGGGAGAGAAATGATAAGTGTTTGTGTGTGTGCGTGTGCGTGTGTGTGTGTGTGTGTGTGTGTGTGTGTGTGTGTGTGTGTGAAATAGTGTTTGTCCTCCGCTGGAAGCGTGCTCGCAGGCTACAGGGTGCTCTTAGATCAGATGTGTGTATATGCGTTTTGATTTGTCTCATCCGTCGAGCTGTCTCATTACATTTGAAATAAATCTGTTTATTGCGTTGTCATAATATTTTGGCTCACACACACACACTCACTACCTTGAGGGTGAACTACCTGTAGTTTCACATTCACGGCCCAGGGGGAAAGCCAAGGCGCGAGGCTCATTTGATACCAAACCCTGACCTCCATTTTATGGCCAGTGGTCAATTTTTCAGCCACAAAGAAGTTTAGGAGAGCAAAATAATAATAAAAAAAATAAAAATACGATAGAGCAAGAGAGAGAGAGAGAGAAAGAGAGAGAGAGAAAAATGCAACTGTGATAAAAAGCCTCGATAAGGGAACGACTCCGTTGTGTAGGAGTTGATATCAACGTTATCTATCTCCCTTTTTCACTCTCCGAGCCCCTCTGTTGTGTGTGTTTTTTTTTTTACCCCCTTATCTCGCTCCACCAAAATGCCAGGAACAAAAAGAAAGAAAGGAAGAAATTACTGCGCGGATTATTCATGGGCTTGGCTGATAAAATGTTGACGCAGAAATTAAGAGGAATACATGGAGGCGTGTTTGGTGTTATTTTTTTGTGTTTTTTTTCCTGTTTCATTAAAATGTTCCTTAAAGGTTTCTCATTGTGTGGGGTAGCTCGTCGGTTGATGCGGACGCTTGGTGGCTGCCTGATATTAGCTGATCAGACCTCATTTAACCCTTTCTCAAAACTGTATCAGCCCATCACACACACGGATGAGCTGGCACAAACACACTGGCACACACACGCACACACACAGGCACGCACACACACAGGCACACACACACACAGGCACACACACACACCAACACAGTTGCTGGCAGTCTCTGATAAGAGTAGACCTCAATCTGTCGCTAATAGAAAAGGGAGCAAACTCACAGTGGACAGGTCCGGGGTTGCCGGCGACGACAGGGCCTCGTTACCGGGGACGACAGCGGGCGCGATGCCGGCCCGCGATTGGTGGCTCGGCGGAGAGGAGCTGTCCGCTCGCGTCCCGTTTGGCTGGCAGACGGGTCAGGGGCTCGTCCCTGCTTTCCATTTGAATCCCTAATTACGGCTGTCTTTAAACACGGCACCTCTTAAAGCCTGACAAAGAGGCGCTTCCTGTAGCTGGGCCACTTAAATGGCTTTCTACGGATCCCCTTTTAGTGCGCTTCCTGTAGCTGGGCCACTTAAATGGCTTTCTACGGATCCCCTTTTAGTGCGCTTCCTGTAGCTGGGCCACTTAAATGGCTTTCTACGGATCCCCTTTTAGTGCGGTTCCTGTAGCTGGGCCACTTAAATGGCTTTCTACGGATCCCCTTTTAGTGCGCTTCCTGTAGCTGGGCCACTTAAATGGCTTTCTACGGATCCCCTTTTAGTGCGGTTCCTGTAGCTGGGCCACTTAAATGGCTTTCTACGGATCCCCTTTTAGTGCGGTTCCTGTAGCTGGGCCACTTAAATGGCTTTCTACGGATCCCCTTTTAGTGCGCTTCCTGTAGCTGGGCCACTTAAATGGCTTTCTACGGATCCCCTTTTAGTGCGGTTCCTGTAGCTGGGCCACTTAAATGGCTTTCTACGGATCCCCTTTTAGTGCGCTTCCTGTAGCTGGGCCACTTAAATGGCTTTCTACGGATCCCCTTTTAGTGCGGTTCCTGTAGCTGGGCCACTTAAATGGCTTTCTACGGATCCCCTTTTAGTGCGCTTCCTGTAGCTGGGCCACTTAAATGGCTTTCTACGGATCCCCTTTTAGTGCGCTTCCTGTAGCTGGGCCACTTAAATGGCTTTCTACGGATCCCCTTTTAGTGCGCTTCCTGTAGCTGGGCCACTTAAATGGCTTTCCACGGATCCCCTTTTAGTGCGCTTCCTGTAGCTGGGCCACTTAAATGGCTTTCTACGGATCCCCTTTTAGTGCGCTTCCTGTAGGTGGGCCACTTAAATGGCTGTCTACGGATCCCCTTTTAGTGCGCTTCCTGTAGCTGGGCCACTTAAATGGCTTTCTACGGATCCCTTTTTAGTGCGCTTCCTGTAGCTGGGCCACTTAAATGGCTTTCCACGGATCCCCTTTTAGTGCGCTTCCTGTAGCTGGGCCACTTAAATGGCTTTCTACGGATCCCCTTTTAGTGCGCTTCCTGTAGCTGGGCCACTTAAATGGCTTTCTACGGATCCCCTTTTAGTGCGCTTCCTGTAGCTGGGCCACTTAAATGGCTTTCTACGGATCCCCTTTTAGTGCGGTTCCTGTAGCTGGGCCACTTAAATGGCTTTCTACGGATCCCCTTTTAGTGCGGTTCCTGTAGCTGGGCCACTTAAATGGCTTTCTACGGATCCCCTTTTAGTGCGGTTCCTGTAGCTGGGCCACTTAAATGGCTTTCTACGGATCCCCTTTTAGTGCGGTTTTTGGATCATTTATCTAGTATAGTTGTGGTGGTGCTTCCGTGAGCCACTCCATCCCGGGATTATGGCAACTCGTTATGTTTGTTTTTTTTGGTCGTAACGAATGTGTACAGCATCGTTAAGTCAAATTCGAAATGTAGGCTTGAAAATCATAAACCAGGTGTATTTAGAAATGTGTAAATTGTTTGCTGCTGTTGTCAGCGGTTCACTTAAGTCTTGTCTTTTGTAAATGACCAAAATGCAAACAAACTTAAGGGCCTTTGGTTTGCATTTGGACTTCATTGGACTGGATCTATCTTTTCCTATTTGAAATGTTACGCATCAGGCAGGAAGGAGGCTGATTTCAATAAGTTTCACTTTTTGAACTCACAGATTTAACATGGATTTAAAAATACAGTCAAAAGCTCTCAGCAAAGTAATATAATGTCCTGATTGAGTTTGTGTGTTACTAAGTCAGTACTGTTGTACCAGATACAGCGGGTCTGGTGTGGCTCTACAAGAGTTACATTGAGTTAATTCATGTGCATCATTAACACACTTAATTTACAAGCACCTTCATTCACACACACACACACACGCACACACACACACACACACACACACACACACACACACACACACACACACACACACACACACACACACACACACAGTAATACCTATGCTCTCCTCTTCCTATTCTTGCCCCTCCCTCTCTACCTCCATCCCCCCATCCCCGCTTCCCATCCCCGTCTCTTCTCCCTCCTCTCTCCCCTCCTTCTCTCCTTCCATTCTTCCCTACCTGCCCCCGCGTCCTTTCCTCTATCCCCTCTGTCCCTTTTCTCTCCCTCTCTTTCTCTCCCCCTGCCTGTCTCCCATCCTCTAGTCTCCCTCTTGGTATTAGCGGCACCGGGCAGCTCTAGCCCCGTCCGCGGCGAGTGTCCCCCGGAGTAAAACAATCTGCTGTAATGTATCAGAGCCTTATCTCCCCTATCAGAGCAGGGAGAAGACAGAGCAGCCGGGGCCGGGGCCGTGGCGCCTCTCTCTCTCTCTCTCTCTCTCTCTCTCTCTCTCTCTCCACCCCCCTCCTCACCCACTCCTCCTCTCCCACCACTCCTCACCCTCACCCCCCCCCCCCCCCCCCCACACACCCCCGCTGATAAAGTTTCAGAGTTCACAAGCCACACCCCTCCCCGCACGGTACGGCGGAGGATGTGGACTTGGCCACGGGAGCGCGAGGGGAGAGGTGAGAGGGTGGTGGGGAGGGAGGGAGGGAGGGGGGGGGGGGCGAAGAGAGAGAGAGAGAGAGAGAGAGAGGTCTCCTGGTACCACTGCAGGGTCACGGGTCAGGTTCACACGCACACACACACACACCCCATCCTTTTCCCCCTCTCCTTTTCAAGCCATCGGCCTCTGTGATCCCCCCCCCCCCCCTTTTACTTTGTGACTTGGATCCCTTTTCATCTCTTCTTCTCTCTCTCCATCCGTCTTTCCCGTCGCTTCTCTTCGAGATTTGTCCTGCTAGTCTTACTGAGGTCTATCACAGTTCTCATCTGGGAGTGTGTGTGTGTGCGTGTGTATGTGTGCGTGTGTGTGTGTGCGTGTGCGCGTGCCCTCTGTCCCCCTTTGCTCCGCCCGTCCTTCCTCGCGTCCACCTGAGCTCCTCATCTCCTGTCTCTGTATCTCGGTGCTGCCATCGCTGCGTCAGACCTCAAAGTCTCCACACACACACACACACACACACGCGCGCGCGCGCGCCCTCACCTCCGATAACCGAGCCATGGATAAGACAAACGGGGCACAGTACAAATGGCTGATAGAGTATTAGCTCCTGCACTGATATTAGCCCGGCGGCCGCAGGGCCTTCCCGCTCGAACCCTGCACAGCGACGGCATCCCCGCCGGGAGGACTTAGGAACCGGAATGCTCCTGATAGAGTGTGTAGGGACGTCAGAGAGCCACCATGGACTCCCGTGACTCCGTTTGGCCCGGAATGGGTTATCTGGTCGTCAGATTCAACTTCGGCCCTGACAGCCTAGTCCACGCACGCACGCACGCACGCACGCACGCACGCACGCACGCACACGCACGCACACGCACACGGACGCAGACGAGAATAGAACGGTTGAAAGTTGTTAGGAGCACAAAAGAGAAGAAGGGAGAGAGATAGGGGAAAGAGGGGGTAGCCATTGTGATGGGGACAGAGTTCATTGGCGTATAATGGCTGTTAATGCGTGGCACAGCGCAGCCCCAGCTTTGTTCGCCAAAGTGCCGAGCGTTTAATACAATCTGATAGATAGACAGCCGTCTCTCCTCACGCCTTCAGGACACACGCACCCCCCCCCCCCCCCCCCCCCTCCATCCATCTCTCTCTCTCTCTCTCTCTCTCTCTCTCTCTCTCTCTCTCTCTCGCTCTCTCTTCCTTTTCTCCGTCTTTCTAAAGGAATAATTCGTCAATAATTGGCCGTGTCGTTCTCGTTAAGACGTCTGATAAATGTGTCCGGCCCCCAGAATGTCTCCAGTGGAGGGAGCGGGGCCCGGCAGCGTGTGACAGCAGATCTGAGGGCCCGATAGGGCCATTAAGAGCTTCAGAAGTATTTTAGCTGAACTCACACAAAGCAGAAAATAGATAAATAAATAATGAAGAGAAAAAAGAAGTGGAACGTCAACTGCCGGAGAAATGATACAGACTTTTAGAAATCATTTGGGAGGGGGAGAGATAAAAGATTATCCTTTTTTTCCCCTTCCTCTCTCTCTCCCTCTCTCTCTCTCTCTCTTTCTGTCTCTCTCTCTCTCTCTCTCTCTCTCTCTCTCTCTCCCGTCGTATTGCCTTCTCAGCCGTCGCTGCCCTTAATTCGCTTACTCAAGCAATCGTGCGGCGGACATGGCCTGTTCCCTGTGTGTGTGTGTGTGTGTGTGTGTGTGTGTTGGAGTGATTATATGCGTGCCACCATCCATGGTCTTGGTAGTACTTTAAAGTGCTTATACTAGCAGCGCCCGGTTATATCCTAACTCTTCCCAACAGTGTGTGTGTGTGTGTGTGTGTGAGAGAGAGAGAGTGAGAGAGTGAGAGAGCGATCCCGTCTGTGTCCACATCACATTGCCCCGTATGGCATCCATTATCTCCCCCTACTGAAAGGTTTGGAATTTTCCCCAGATATTCTAGAATGTCTTATCAGCCAAACATCGCTGAGCGGCTGACACTCATCTTATTGGCTAAATCCACCGTGGCAGTCACATTCCGTTGACCTTCCCGTCCAATAGCGGCCCAGACAGGGAGTTTGGGAAATAGTCGGGTTTTATCAAGAAAGTGTAAGGGCATTTTGTTTTTCAAAGAGTGAAGTCATGCGGCTGTATTTAAGTGGTTCTTAAATTGATCAGCGGCGTAACTATTAGGTGTTGAGACGTTGCTTTAGTTTCTCTCAACAATATCCAAACAAAACTGGTTTCTCATTCATTAGTCCAATAAACATGAGGTCAGAATCGACAATTGTATGGGAACAATCGCTCACTCAGCTCACTACTCTGACTCAAACTCAGTGAGTGTCCTATCTCTTTGTCCCTTCAGCTAGAACCCCCCCCCCCCCCCCACACACACACACACCCCTGGTAAGTTTAAGGAAGGAGTTTCCCAGTTCCCCCTCTCCCTCTTTCCCCAATCAGCTTGAGGATCTGAGAGATAGGGTTTGACAGAGCCCCCCCCCCCCCCGTTGTTTGCCCTGCTGCCCAACACAAACTCACGCTGACCTTTCTGTCAACCGGTCACGCTTTGCAAGCGTTCCTGCTCTCTCTTTCCTTCTCATGCAAATGAAAACGGATACAGTGCTGGGTTCCTAGGAGGTTGGGCAAGCCTGTGTGTGTGCGTGCGTGCGTGCGTGCGTGCGTGCGTGCGTGTGTGCGGGTGTGTGGGTGTGTGTGTGTGTGTGCGTGCGTGCGTGCGTGTGTGTGTGTCTTTTCGGCAACAGAGGAGGTTCTGATAGAGTTAGCGTACAGGGATGCCATTCTTTTTTTTTCCACTGGATCAGAGTGTCAGGTTGTTGGTTGCTAATAGTTTTGCTCAATATCTAGGAATGTCAGTTTGAGACCTTTTCCCAGTCACGTGATTGGACAGTTGAGGGGAAATTTATTTTATTCCTAACTTCCTGTTTCCCTGTGTATAACCTAGAACAATATTTCCATCTTTTAATCAGCCTTTAATTACTATCGTTTTAATTGACACATCCCGTTAAATGGCGGCAGTTTAACCTTTGAACTGGACCGGCTAGCCCCAGTCCTCCAATTAATGCTTTTATTGAAATTCATAGTTGACGCATAAATAGTCTGCTTATATTCATATCTCTATAGTAACGGGTGGCCGTAACATAACCACCTTTACATCGACTTGCATGATGAATGAATGATGAATGATGAACGTTTAAGTTTTTTGGTTTAGATTGTTTGTTGTCGTTACCGTGTACCTGTTTGTGGTCTTTACAAACATTGCCGTACATGTGAAAAGTCATTTCCTCGACAGGAACATAAAGACAAACCGCACGGCCGTCGTTTTGCCACCTTCCTCGCAGAGCTCGCCTCGGTCTGAACCGAACAACGGGCCTGGCCACGCGCGTGCGCGCCGCACCGAAAAAGCCAAACCCAGCCGATTGCATCGGCGCTGAACCCTCTCGTCGTATCGTCGGCCATCTGATAGCCCTGAAAGGGGAAGTTGGCCCTCACCACGTTTCCAGTTTCTCCCCGTCCAGAGGTTCCTGCCCGCGGTTTGAGTCAGGTGTTGGTGAGCCCCTGCCACTCTCAAACCACAGAGCTTTTAAAACGACAGGCTAATAGTGTGGAGCCACCATATATTATTCATCAAAAGATAGCGCCCTCGACCAGCGACAAACTCTTCAGAGGAGAGGGAGAGGGAGAGGGAGAGGGAGAGGGAGAGGGAGAGGGAGAGGAGAGGACGTTAATATTCCTCTTCTCTATCGCTTTCAGCCACGGCTCTTTTTCTTTTCTTTTGCTTTTACCTCTCTTTTCAGCTCATCTTAAATTTCCATTATTCACCACAAAAAGACCAAGCCAAGCCCACTCACAGTGACTCCGTGACACCGGCCTGGCCCCTCCTCTTCCTCCTCCTCCCCCACCTCCTCCCTCATGCTGCACACACACACACACAGACA
Organism: Galaxias olidus; assembly: GCA_026901105.3. NCBI lineage: Eukaryota > Metazoa > Chordata > Actinopteri > Galaxiiformes > Galaxiidae > Galaxias > Galaxias olidus. Next base: position 18,106 of record JAPMUY010007710.1, on the reverse strand, counting down.
GAAAAACACGCACACACACACACACACACACACCTCAGAGAGCAGCGCTAATATTAATCATCTCTATCAGATTCTCACATCTCACTGCTATTTGCTGTCTAATCACTAAAATAATATGAAGTGTGAGTGAGGGTGGGTTGGAGGGGGAGGGAGGGGCTTTTGAGGGTGGGGGGGGGGGGGCAGTGGTAGGGTGGGCAATGTGGGGGGTGGACAGGGGGGAGGGGTGCGGGGGCGTCACCATGACGACCGCATGGAAAAAAGGTCAGGCCGAGTGTATCTTATCGGCGATAGGAATGGTTACTAATTACAGATAGGTTCCAGCAGCACTCAGTCCACCGGGGCCTGCTTTTAAAACACTATCAGCAATCCACACCGGCGTGATATTAAAATAATCTCCACAGTCATCCCCGCACGCACACACACACACACACGCACACACACACACCCGCACACACACACTCACACACTCACACACACACGCGCGCACGCGCACACTCACACCTCGAACCATGCTGGGGCTCTCAGTGGGCCTTGAGATGGGGGGCACTTGCAGAGAGACAGCGGGTCTATCTATAGACGCGACAACGTTTACGACGAAATACGACTGAACGCCAGAAGTGTGAACTGAGGATTCACGCGTCCGCAGGCCCTCTGTGTGTGACCACGGGGGGGGGGGGGGGGGGGGGACAGGTCTGCTTTTAGACGCTGTTCATTTGCGCATTAGCTAAGCTTACACCACGAAAGGTTGATGGCGGTGGTCCTAAAAAGAAACACTCCTGCGAGGATGACGTCAAAGGCAGCGGATGACGAGTCGACTGTTTGTGCTGAGGATGAGACCAAAGAGGTGGCATTGTTCTAAATAATGGCCCTTAGTGACGGGGGGGGGGGGGGGGGCGTGTGGCTCTAGTGAGACCACCGTGGGCATGCCCGCCAGTGACACACAGAGAGAGAGAGAGAGAGAGAGAGAGAGAAAGAGAGAGAGATTGATAAGGGATTGATAGCCTCTGGTCCCTGTCAGCTTTCACGTTTCCTGTTGTTATTGTCTCTTCTTTTAATTTATTTATTTCATGGTTTGGATTTTATTTTTGATGTGTTTTATGATTGTGTTCCGACGGTAAAGTCAATGGAAGGAGCAGGTTGTAAACCGAACGAGAGTTTAGGTTGGCGTTGCTGGAGGGCAGGGTCCGGACCGCTCCGTTCTCTCTCTTACAAACGCTATTTTTTTTTTCTCTCCGTAGAATTCTGTGTATTATACAGGCGTGTCTGTTTGTTAGCTGTAGCATAGTCACGGTAAATACTAAATAGTATAATCATGCTCAATTACCAAAATGTATGTGTGTGCGTATTGATTATACTTATGCTTGTATATGTAAGGATGTCTCAATATACATGTGTATGTGCAAGTATCCAAGGGTTGATGTGTTTAAGCTTGTGTGTGTTCAGTCTGTGTGTGTATGTTTGTGCGGTGTGTTCGTTATGCGCGTGTGTTCTCCTTGTGTCTGTGTTTGTTCGGTGAGTGTGTGTTCGGTCTCTGTGTGTGCGTGTGCGTGTGTGTGTGTGTTGTCGTGGTACCCTTCCATTTATCATCTCTGACATTTGGCTGTACTCCCCCTTATCGCGCCGTCATCTGAGAGGAGCACATTTTTCCCATCAGAAATCCCGTTGTGACTTTTTGCGTTGGAAAGTGATAAGGGGCGAGGGGTGGAGGGGGTTTGGGGGGCTAGGGGGGTTCCTTTGGCAACCGGAGAGAGAGAGACGTAGATGTAAAACGAGGGCCTCCTTTCCTGGCGCGCGCGTGTGTGTGTGTGTGTGTGTGTGTGTGTGTGTGTGTGTGTGTGTGTGTGTGTGTGTGTGTGTGTGTGTGTGTGTGTGTGTGTGTGTGTGTGTGTGTGTGTGTGTGTGTGTGTGTGTGTTTGCATTCTAATGTGTGTGAGCATTTCATAGTGCATCGGCATTAGTATTTGTGTGTGTGTGTGTGTGTGTGTGTTTGTGTGCTTCTTAACAGGGACGTTATCTGGGCAGCGGGGGCGACAGCGATGCCCTGCCTCTTGAAAACAGACCCTTTCTTTGGGCTCTGGCTGGCAGCCATGCAGAGGGTTATATTTAACAAGCCCTCCTATATGTTATCTCCTCCTCTAGATCCTCTCTGCATGCTCCACGGAGCGCTCCCTCACACACACACACACACACACACACACACACACACACACACCTCTCTCTCTTTCTCTGATCCTCTTACTCTCTCTTGCTTCTTTCTTTTTCCCCTCTCTCTCGTTCTTCTCTTTCTTTTGTCTCTTCCTGCTCTATCCCTTTTCCTCTTTTTTGCTCTCTCTACCTTTTCGTCCTCCGACTCTCTATCACTCGCTCTCTCACTTTATTTTTTTATATTTATTTTTTTATTTTTATTTTAAGCTTTGCAACAAGACTGTGGGATAACCCTCTCATCCTGACAGGCAGTGCGTCCAACCCTGCTCTCTGCCCCCCCCCCCCCCCCCCCCACCCCCCTTTTCTTTCCATTTATCGCTGCCCTTCGTTCTTTAAAGCCCTGTTGCGTTCCTCTTCCACGTCGCTCTGTGTGTTTCCAGGAGACGGATTTCTTGGTTACCAGCGCGGGGCCGCGCATTATCAGCCTCCACTGTCACTGGGAGGGTGATACCATCGACTCCTGCTAATGTCATGTGTAGGACTTTGTATCTAGTGATGTGGAAACCTTGATAGGAGATATCATATCCTGCTTGTATATTGCAAACGTCCATATCGCACTAATGATCAGAGACAACACATCAGCCTATATTAATTAATACATAAAAAATATGATTATTTTTTTTGGGAAGGATACGGGGTCGAGGTTTATTGTACGGTGTTACCGTTGTATGGCTACTCGCGTTGACCGTTAGCTTTTTTTTATTGGTAAATAATGTTTCCGGGATCATTCTGAAAACACCGCTTACTTCTTTGTCTCACTTTTGACTGAGACGATGGCATGGAATGTTGGAATCATGGCCGAGTCTAATGATATCTCCCAGATGTATCTTCTATCTTTATTTGGGTATTATTGTATTCACTCGGCTCGAGAGCAGTAGCCTTTCAGGCTGCCAGTATTTTATGTGTTTTTAGTGTCCGCAGTAAAGCCATAACAATGCAGGTGGGAGTCATAAACGAGAGTTGTTTTTTCAAGCTATCAGGATCAGAACCCGGCGACGATAAGAAACGCATGGAGCCATTTGCATGTACAGAACACAGGATTGGGCTAATAATCAAATATTTCCCAAGGCCCAAGTCTAGGTTTGCTATCGTTATCATATCTCTGTGCTGTATCAGTTTAGACTCAACTTTACCGCCCTGTACACACACACATACTTACACACACACACACACACACACACACACACACACACACACACACACTTACACACACACACACACACACACACACACACACACACACACACACACACACACTCTATACAAACAGTCCTACATACAGTCCACCCCCGTTCCCTAGCCTACTTAATGTTTGTGTCTGTGTGATTCAGATCTGGTCTGTTCTCTCTCGTTCTCTGGGTCGGAGTCGTGTTTAGTCTCTTCTGCTAGCAGAAACATCTGTGGCCGTGTGTGTGTGTGTGTGTGTGTGTGTGTGTGTGTGTGTGTGTGTGTGTGTGTGTGTGTGTGTGTGTGTGTGTGTGTGTCGGAGGAGTTGGGATGAGAGTTGAGATGAGGTTTCAGGGTCGACAGCGGGATAAGAAGCTGTAGCGAAGGACGCGGCACTTCAGAGGAGAAGGGAGGAGGAAGAGGAGGAAAGCATTAGATGAAGAGAGGGGTATCGGGGAGGACAGGAGGAGACAGATACCGAGAAGGAGAGGAGGAGGAGGAGGAGGAGGAGGAGGAGGAGAGAAAATAGGGAGTCAGTGAGAGGGCACTGCCATTGGTCTCATGAGGTCTCAATAAATTCTGACAGGGACGTTGTAAAAAAATTTGTTTCTAATGTATAATATAAAAATAACATTGAACCTCACTCTTATATATTCAGTATCGACGTTTCAGTCAAGCATTTGAATATTACGGTGTCTTCATCTGAACGTTCTGTATTGCCATGGGTTTGGGTGAGCGAAGTGGCTGTGACTGGTTTCCACTACCATTGTTCGCCACTAGAGGCAGCGCAACATGAGTCCCACTTCAAGACTCTCCAAAGAGTCCCTGCTGGCTGATAATATGCAACGCAAAAAAAATTATAATAATAAATGAAATGCTAAAATGTCTGCTATAATGAACCTGTCTGTCATTAACGTTTTGCTGTATCATTCTGTATCTGAACAGAGACCTGCTTTCTGTCATATCCACTGATGTGGGAGAGAGAGGGGGGGAGGGACATAGTGAGGGAGGCAAAGACAGATGGATGGAAGGAGGAGGTTAAGGTGTTACTCTTCTTTCCTACATACCATTCCAATCTCTCCTCCCCTCTTCCTCCTCCTCCTCCTCCCTTTCTTCATTCAGGGTTAAGACCAAGGAGGTGGGATTGCAATCATATTCTGTTTATCACACATTCTCTCTCTCTCTCTCTCCCTCTCCCTCTCCCTCTCTCTCTCTCTCTCTCTCTCTCTCTCTCTCTCTCTCTCTCTCTCTCTCTCTCTCTCTGTCTCTCTCTCTCCTACACACTCAAACACACAAACTTTGATTTGTGTTTGATTGCTTTGGTCTGGGACGGGCCGCCAAGACGCGTTAGGGGGGGGGGGGGGGAGGGAACCCAGAGATCGCACATCTTTCTGAAGATAAATCCACTTCGCAGTCACAACCGGTTGGCGATAGAGGGTTGACCTTCCTTTGTGAGGCAAAGCGTGTGAAAGTCTCTCCTCGGTTTCCTCAAGGACACCATCTTTATATCAGGATCGTGGGGGGGGGGGGGGGGGGGGGGAGGAGGAGGAGGAAGAACTGCAGATAGAGGGACGCAACAGTGTCTGCGATATCGGCTGAGAAGCCAACTGATATTGGAGAGACCTAAGATCTGACCTTGTGCGTGTGCGTGCGTGCGTGAGAGAGAGAGAGAGAGAGAGAGAGAGAGAGAGAGAGAGAGAGAGAGAGAGAGAGAGAGAGAGAGAGAGAGAGAGAGAGAGAGAGAGAGAGAGAGAGAGAGAGAGAGAGAGAGAGAGAGAGAGAGAGAGAGAGAGAGAGAGAGAGAGAGAGAGAGAGAGAGAGAGCACTGGGACCTCTCCCTGACCCTCATTTTCTTTTGTTTAACATTAGGGTTGTTCCCGTACCAACGTCTGTGGCCTGTTTCTCCACACTGCTTGGTCCCCATGGATATGACCTTTAACCCCCCGCAGCCGTCTTCCCTCCGAATGCTTTGACACGGCTTCAAATGGTTCCATTGGTTTAGTGTTTAGTAGTGGAAAGGGTTAACCGTCTCCTGCTTACCCCATGCAGTGGTAGTTATCTATCTTTTTTTTTTAAATATGTTTTTAGATGACGTTACATGGCAGTGATTCGCCAAACGCTGTCATCCAGAGTGTCTTTATAACGTGACATTGCCCCAGAGTAGGTAAAGAAAAGCTAAGAAACAGGTACTCCAAGCAAGGGAATACCTATCACAGATGCACAGCATCGTTCACTTGAAGTACGTGTCCTTCCACGCGTGTATCTGGCGCTGTATCGAAGTGTGTGTGCGTGTGCGTGCGTGTGCGTGCGTGCGTGTGCGTGCGTGCGTGTGTGTGTGAACATCCGCATGGCCTTGCTAGTTGTTCTCTTAGGGAGAAGGGGGGTGGGGGGTAGATTGTAGGGGATTTGATAAGTAGATTTGGCCCCCCTAACCCCCTCCGCTCCTGTCGGTCCCCCGCTAGGTCTGGGGACGGTGGGAAAGTTGAAATGTGCTGCTCGTTCCTATCTCTTATCAGCCACTCTTATCCAATGGCTCGGCCGTCTGCGTGCCTGGCTTCAGTTGGCCAGGGTCTCTGTGCCTGGCAACTCTCTCTCTCTCTCTCTCTCTCTCTCTCTCTCTCTCTCTCCATGTCTCTCTCTCTCTCCCTCTCTCTCCCTCTCGCTGTCTCTCTCTGTCTTTCTCTCTCCCTCTCTCTCTGTGTCTCTTTATTTCTCTGTCTCTCTATCTCTTTTTGACTTGTCCTTTCTTTCTTTCTTTCTTTCTTTCTTTCTTTCTTTCTTTCTTTCCTCTCTTTCTTTCTTTCTTCTCTTTCTTTTCTTTCTTTCACTCTATTTCGTCATAACTCACCTAGCTAGTTTTGTAGTGGCTGTTTCCAGCCATGTCAGCCAGATGATGTTGATTTAGCCCATGCTCTGTTTAGGGGCTGGGAGATCCGTCGATCAATAGATGGAGAGACGAATACATAGATGAAGACACACACAAAGGTATGGTTGAGCAATAAATTGCTTAGCTGTCCACCTCTTCTCTTAAGCTCACGTGTACAAACATGCATGTATTTGCAAACACACACACACACACACACACACACACACACACACACACACACACGTTAACACTAAGTGATGTAATGGCCACCCTGTTTAATATGTGAAGGACTCGGGGCGTCCTGAGGTACACAGCCGTCTTCCTGAGGCCTGTGACGAGAGGCCAATCAGAGAAGAGTACAGCGTCGATGACCTCATTCAATTCATCATCACGGCTAAGTCACAGCAAACCATTTACAGAGGAGAGTAGTTGGTAAAAAAAGGGCAACATTTCAGGCCTTTAACCACAGAAAACGTACATGTTTGTTACAAAGACTTCTTCATTATCAGACATTGTGCTCTAGGTTAACGTCCACTACGTGTGTTTTCAGAGTTATTTACAGAAAACTACAAATCTGCAATATCATTACACATGCGTGTGTGTGTGTATATATATACTCAGACACATGGTACCTGCAGTAGTTCTGGTAGTGTGGTTCAGAGAAACCGTATTGTTCTGCAGAGCTGAGGGAGGTGGAGTCTTTATATTGGGTGAAGATAAGCATATTTTCTGATACGATCGACCTGGCACAGGTTCTGAAATCTGATGATGAAACATCCTCAATAATATTATAACAGCCCTGGGTTTTTATTAAGAATGAATCCATCATCTAGAAAAAAAAATGGTGTTATTATATATTTATTAATAAGGATACCAATATTGTTTTATAGAGGGTTAGGTATGTAATGTGTTCTTTTGTTTCTTCTAATGTAAATATGAAAATATTGTATTTCTTCATATTCTCTTTTCTTCCTGTTTTGAGACCCACTGTGTGTGTTTTCTAAGTTAAGGTTAGCCATGACAACCGCACACTACTGCAATCTTTGGTCTTGGAGTGTGTGTGTGTGTGTGTGTGTGTGTGTGTGTGTGTGTGTGTGTGTGTGTGTGTGTGTGTGTGTGTGTGTGTGTGCGTGCGTTCATGCATGCGTTTGAATGTGTGTGTGGAGTAGACAGCAAGTCCTCCTATCAGAGGTAGAAAAACACCATGTTCCCCCATAGAAAAACAGCCTGGGCAGGATATATACCCGTCGGGCCTTGCTAGCTAGCGTGGCCCTCTGGAGCAGGAGAAAGAGAAAGAAAGAGAGAGAGGAGGAGGGGAGGTCCTCCATCAGATATGCCCGTGTGAAGAGGCCTGCTGCTGGGCTAGTAAACCCCCCCGCCCCCCCGGGGGAGGGCGCTGGGAGGTGGATAAGGTGGGAGGTGGGGGGCGGCCATGAAGGATACATCCCGACCCCAGTGCCATTTATCACCGCGGCGATGCGGTGCACCGGTTAGCCATGGCAAAGTGGAGCTAGCTTTAGCTTCTACATCACCTGAACGCCCCCCCCCCCCCCCCAAGTCTAAGGTCTGTACTGCAGGTCACAGCCCCCTCCTCTGTCTTTCTCTCTCTCTCCAATCTCCCTTTAATATCCCCTCTTCTCTCTCTCTCTGCATCTTATGGCGTTCTATCTCTCTTTCCCCTGTAAGCGTCTCTATGTCTTTCGCCCCTTGTTCCCCCCCCCCCCTCTCTCTCTCTCTCTCTCTCTCTCTCTCACCACGTCTCCCTCTTTGTCTCGATGTCTCTCGCCCGGGTGGTGAAGAGGCTGTCCCTGAGCCCAGTGTCTACGCAGGTCCATTATCATGGCGACAGCTCTTCTCATTAAGGAGTTAATTTTCTCCCTCCTATCTCTGATTAGCTATAGTCAACCTCAAGCACTGTGAATTCTTTAAATTTTTACTCCCCAATCCCCCCCCCCCCCCGTTATCAAAACCAGAAAAAAAGGGGAATGGGGGATATTTAATCGTTTAAGTAGTCTTCCTGGGGAAGTAGATTTTTTTTCCTTTTCTGTTCTCTCCTCCTCTCTCTCTTTCTTCCTCTCTATCTTTCTCTCCGGTTCTTCCCAGCTATGTAAAGAAATCCTGCTGAAGCCAGCCCGTCTCAGTAATTCAGTTTTTTAAGCATGGAGAGAGAGAGCGAGAGCGAGAGGGAGAGGGAGAGAGGGAGAGGGAGAGAGAGAGAGAGAGAGCGGGAGAGAGAGAGAGGGAGAGAGAGAGAGGGAGAGAGAGAGAGGGAGCAAAAAAAAAAAAAGACTTGATGAAATTCCACTATCAGCTCCGAACCAATATGCAAAATATCTCGCTGGAAATCAAATAGCTATTATGTTTTCATTTCCACGTCGGCGTATTTGCTTAATGAAGAGGAGACAGATCAGACCAGCGGAGAGAGTCTGCAGGAGCCGATAACCGGAGAAACGGCTCGCAGCTATCCGCACTGAGTGACGCTCCCAGTCACAGCGCTTTCTCACAGAAAGAGAGGGAGGGAAGGGAAGGAGGGAGTAAAAGGGAGGGAGAAAGAGAGCGAGGGAGAGGGGGGTGATATTTGAAGGGATGGAGAGGAAGAAGAGGAGATGGTGGGGAGAGGTAAGGCGGTTACGGGGGACAAAGGGGGGGGGGTAGAGTGATGGAGGGAATGAGGGATGGAGGGACGGGGAGCGGAGGGGGTGGGAGTGCGAGAACATAAAAGAGATGGACGGCGGGAAGAGAAAGGGAGGAACGGAGGGGGGACGGTAGAAAAGGTGGCAGAAGGTTTTGGGTGATTGGCAAAGAAATGAAACAAGGGGAAAGAGAGGGAAATAAAACAAGGGAGAATAGTCGCGTGTGTGTGTGTGTGTGTGTGTGTGTGTGTGTGTGTGTGTGTGTGTGTGTGTGTGTGTGTGTGTGTGTGTGTGTGTGTGTGTGTGTGTGTGTGTGTGTGTGTGTGTGTGTGTGTGCGTGTGTGTGTGTGTGTGTGTGCGCGCGCAAAAAGCACACTAAATTATTTGACTGTTACATTTAATCCATGGCCATACCGACAGGTCTGGTCTAGAATTTGGGCGGCCCCCCCCCCTCCATGTGTTTGAAGTGCTCCGATGCCCCCAAACATGAATATCATTGCGTTATCGCCAAATTGTAATCAGTCATTATTATGGATATTATAATCACTCATTCGAATGATTTGGCTGATGGGGCTGACTGACGTTTGAAACCGTTGTTTTTATTTCTCTCATCTGGCGCTTATTTATTTTTATTTTTGCTTAAATTCCATCTGCTCATTGGATCTTTAAAATAAAATGTTTTATTTTTTTATTTCACATTTTTGCTTTTTTCAAGAATGGCTTTTACTTTGAGTTTTCTGCGTTCCCGAACCTTCTGTCTCAAAATACAAGCTTAAAGTATATTCTGCCATTGACCGTCACTCGACAGCTATTAGTCTACATAAGATATGCATTATGCAGATCACTACCAATTCCTTCACTGTCCACAAAACAGCGTCTGCCATTTTAGGGATTCTGCTGAGACGTTTGTTGAAAGAACTGTTTCAGAATGGCCGTCCCCAAAGGGATTGGAACCCATGAAAATAGGAACAATACAATGTCCGCCCTATTGGAGATTCATCCAGCTAATGCTCAGTTTCTCCTTTTTGGGTTTGGAAGGAGGGATGGATGAAAGTATGGAGGAAGGGAAGGCAGGACGGAGGGATAGCTAGTTGGCCGAATATTTTCTTCTTTTTTTTTATCCTTCAGCTACTGTAAATTTTTCTTTCAATGTGAGGCTCTCTGGAGTATTAGAGACCGGCGTTATTGCCAAGGCTGTCTCAAAGCATTCATCTTTTCCTTTGCTCCAGCTGTCTGTCTACAGAGAGAATGAGAGAATGAAAGAGAGAAAAAAAGAATCTGTGTGTTTGAGAGATGGAGACGAGACACATGGAGAGAAAGGGATAGTGAGAGAACGATAGAGAGAGAGAGCGAGTTAGAAAGTGAAAGATTCAAATAAACAGAGAGATAGTTCGATCAGGACAGAGGTCTAGAGTTTCTTATCGCCCAGGCAACCGACTCGGGTGACGACCATCACGTGTCACCTGTGGCGCCAGCTGGCCCCAGTGCACCCTGGGTACTCTATCAACGGCAGCAGAAGATTTGGAGATTCTGCCAATCAATAGCGTCACCGGGATTTCAGATCTGATGAGAAATAGAAGTCAATAGATTTTGCTGGAGTTTGTCATTTCTGAGGTATTCGATATTTGCAGTTGTCGCTTTCTGGGATCTAAAAGATGAAAACTATTTATCTATTTATTTACTGTTATATTTATTTGATAGGACGGATCAATGTAATGAGTTGATGCTGGGGGGAATGTTTAGAGTTGTATTTTTAACCCTCACTTCGAGGAACAGTTTTGACCATCCGGCAAATTCAACTTAAGTTCTGGAAATGGTATTTGTCTAAAGCCCCGATTGAACTCAGCACTTCCACCAGTGTTTCTGTGAAGCCAAAATTGAGCCGAGGAGTAGGAACTAGTATTCCTCTGAAGCCTCCATTGAACTTTGCCGTTAAATTAGTCGAGTCAGTCATCAGCGGTAATTCCCCTCGACTCTGATCACTAAGTGGTTCCTCTCCAGCAGACTGCCTCCATGTCAGGTAGCTCCTCTCTGCCTTTAGGAGTGCACACCAAAGACATCGCCCTCCCTCTCTCCCTCCCTGCCTCTCTCTCTCTAAATATTCTCCTCCAAGGTCTCTCAAGAACCCTGTGATTGTTTGATACAAGTGCTCTCCTCCCTCTCTTTGACACTCTTTCTCTCTCCTTCTCTCTGACTCTCTTTTATTTTCTCTCTCTCTCTCTCTCTCTCTCCGTTTCCCCTGCCTTTTTTCTCTCGGCCCCTGTGTGTTTTTCTAAGGCGGTTATTAGCGAGCAAGAGCGTCGTCGGCGCCGCCGTCTCCACGTGTGTTTAATCAGCGTCGTCGAGCAGGCAGGTTTTGATGTGTTGTCTCCGCGTCTAATCACGCTCCGCAGAGCGCCGCCGTTTGATGTGGACCCGCCGTTAATAATAACAGAATCTCCTTCGCCTTCATCAGCTGCCTCACTTTGTTCTGCCTCTTTCTCTGTTTCTCTGTCTGTCCCCCCCCCCCCCCCTCCCCCCCTCCGTTCTCGGTCTTGTTCTCTCGCTCTCTCGCTCTCTCTCTCTCTCTCTCGCTCTCTCTCTCTCTCTCTCCCTCCCCCCTTCACCCCCTCTTCAGGACTGGCAACTGAAGATTCAGACAGCTGCATTATAATCCTTTTTTTTTTTAAAAGGCTAAATATACATATATGGTTTTCTGTTTTTATCCGCATTGATGTACTTAAGGTGTACTTTTGGAGGGCTTATTACTTGATTAGCATCACGCTGTAGAACGGGTGTCTTTTTTTTTCGCTCTTATTTAAGCCTGGGCCCTTTCAAGAAAACCTAATCACATCTGTGTGACTGAGAGAGCCCTGTTGAGAATCAGTAGGTTCTTCCTGTGAACGACCATGATAGACTTGTCTCAATATTATAATTGATCTGAATCTTTAGTAAAACACAACAAATACTCAAAAAAGGTAATCTGACAATGTCTCAATTGAATGTAACTATGCGTTGGTATCTGTGAAACATATTATAATAGGCTAAACATGAATGCTGTCCTTCCATTTATTTCTTTAGAAAGGCTTCATTCTAATTTTCATACTGATTTCATACAGTGACCGATCGCTTTAACAACTAATAAGGTTTTAACTTTAAAAAGGAACATGAATTGGAATTTACAGCACTTATCAAATAGCACTGCTATCCTTTCTTTCGACCGTTTTGAAAAAGAGGAGAGAAAAAAAAATAATATTTCTTCTCGGATGGAAGAAAGGGAGACCGGAGTAAAAACTTTTTCCGCACCATTTGATGTCTGAAAGCAATGATGCGGCGATTGATTCATTAAACTGGTGCCGTAATGAGGAAAGAAATCATAATTCAAACTTACATTTAAACACGAAATATAATTGGAATTTTATACAGAGAAGTCCCTTTGTACAATTATGATTAAAGGAAAATTAATTGTATGAAAATGTCCTCACAGATACTGAAAATTAGATTCAGCCAGGCTCGGGCGACATAGACCTAATTCAAAAAAATATTGTGTATGGGATCGATCTCTCTCCCACCCCCCACCCTCCACCCCCCTTTTCTCTTTTTTTTATTATTATTAAGGTCCAAATCTAGCTGTGTTAATTTTATCTAAAATTACAGTGAACCATGCAGGCGTGGAAGTTGAAATTAGCCTAAAGATGTTTCATTTACAAAGACAGAAACACTTTGGCGGACGGCGATTGTTTCCCAACATTATCTCCGCTTGGTTTTAATTGCTTTGCAAGTGAAATTAACGGAATTAGAAAAATGGCCTCTTTCCTTTTCCCCGACAAGCCTCTTTGTGCACGGGTATTGTTGTGTGCTTTGTATAGATTATAAGCCCCTTTGTTCTAGGAGTGTAAATATATACGCCCCCAGCCACGGCTTTCAATCCCAACAATTCTCCTTCGTTCGGCTCAACCTTTTAATACAAATTAATTTACAAACTGTCTGCTTTGAGAGAAAACACTGAAAGCATAACTACACCCCCCATTTTATCCGGTGTACATTTCAATGATATGTGGTGGTTTAATACACAGTGTGGCCCTGCTTTTGACACCTTAGGAAGAGTGGTTTTGTCTGTTGGGCCAGCTTTTACAATAAGCCTGGTACCAAGCATTTGTTCAATGTAACAGCATATCAATCCTCTTAAAGCGATGGATTAGTGCATCGCTCACTATATTCTTCTGGGTAGCCCACACTTCTGAGAGCGTCAGACATCTCACACTCTGCGTTTGAGCTCCAAAGGGACGGGACGAGGAGGGGGGGGGGGGGGCTTTATAATGAGGTTTTCTTAGAGGAGACAGGGAAAACAAAACTATATTGGTCCTGTTGATTTAACCTGTTCCATCCCAGGGTTTTTTTTTTTAAGCAAAATGACTCAAGACGTGAGTTCATCCAAACGTCAGTCAATCTTTAAGTAGACTGCACTTTGCAAACCAAAGCCCCAGAATAAATGTTAAACTTAAGGTCTTAAGGTGAAATGAAGGTAAAATGAATGAATTACATTTTTGTCAGGAATAATTTTTGTATCCGTTTTCACCCCTCCAATATCTTTATCTTGAAACATAAAAAAAAATTTATGGCGTTCGATTTTATATCATTTATTATATTTATAACATTTGTTACAACCGATTTGCTGTGCTATAATTGAACTGATGCACATTAACTGCTATTATAATGATAGTTAAAATCCTTGAGTAGATCAAAAAAAATATAATTGTCATGGTCAGCGGGGATTATGAAAAATGTAATACGATATGTATCAGTTTGGCACTTAATCACTCTCTCTCAGCTGTAATTTTAGGTATACTGTAATTTGGCTTATGCTCCCTCTGGGGCCGTGGGGCTAATCTTCTGGATTAGATACTCGTCAGAAGCACATGAAAATAGTAACTCCATTTTAGGTCCATTTTATCACCATTAATGTGTCACATTTGGTGTTTAGAGAAGGGTCTTTTTCTCCCACTTGGTCCAACGCCAGTGGTGAACAGCTTACATTTGTTTCTCTGTTGCTTGAACGAGCGAGCTGTTTAAAATTTAACCTGCAGTGAAATTACAGTCAGCAGTATTACTTAGCACCTTGATATATTTCCACTCTAGTTCAAGCAAACATATTTCGTAAATTTCCGTAGCAGGTTTGCCGTCCGTTTCATTCTGAAGTCAATGTGCTTCCGAGGAGTTTTAAAGCCCCCAGAATAAAAAATAAATCAATCCTAGTCAAGTCAACCAGTTAAAGAAGTGCAAAACCGAATTAGATTTGTTTTACACAGTATAAATGATTGCCATTCAACTGCGTATGCCAGATGACGATAGTACACACGGTGCGACCATTTTGGCCTGTGCTGCCATCTTTAAATCCACCGTAAGTGCACTCTGGCCTTCCCTGTGAGTGCAGTCCACCGTGGGACACGCGCTCTATTAGATTCACTCTGAATTCAATTCAGACGACAGCTTCCGAGTGGGAGCAGACAGTGGAGACAACCGGGGCCTGTTCCTACGCTCTCTGATTCTGCCACGACACCATAGAGGAAGCTTCAGATGACATAACGTCCTATTTGGCTTCCTGTGCATTAGGTTCCGTCGGAGACCTGGACGGCGGCGAGGAGAACACGGCGGACGACGTCAGCCTATCGGGAGAGGAGGGCGGGGCCTCGGACCCTGACGACTCGGGGGAAGGGGACAGCTCCAGCCCGCGGGCCTTCACACCGCTTTATAACGAAGGTACGACCCCTGACCCCAGCTCGACACACACACACACACACACACACACACACACACACACACACACACACATTTTTAAACATGCATTACTCACATGGACACACAGGTTTGAAAACATACAGTACTCACGGACACACAAACTTATGTACAAATGAATATTTTCGCGTAGTGGTTGATCTTGCCAACATATAAATGTTAAAATACCAATATCGTCATATCAAGTTAGTTAGTTAAAGTTAGTTAGTTCAAATTAGTTAGTACAAATTTGAATCAAGGCTCTAGTGTTGGAGCGTACATTCCTGCAGTATCAATTTATCTGTCTCGTGTTTTCTTCACAATAAAAGTTTGTTGTATTATCTTCAGTAATATGCAATTCCCTATGCCAAAAAGCAGGTTAAGCAGCAAAAGTGAAAGCTGGAACAAAAGGCTATGCCTTAAAGCGTCATGTGAGATTTTTAAAATGGCTCCTACAGGCTTTCTTCCTAAAGCAGAGAGAGACTTTTGTATGCCTGCATTGGCTCTTGCATCAAGTCGCAAACTGTCTGTTCTTTTCTTAATTCGAGTTTCAAGCATTTCCCCCCAATTTCATTTAATTATTCCACTTTTTAATAAACTCTTTCAGGAGTCCCCCTCTTTCCCCATGTTTAAACTATCAAACAATACTTCCCCCGTACGGTAAGAACTCGGCCAGGCCCTAGTTTCTTATCCGTAGCTTTTCCGCCGTTCCCTGTGATAGTGGAGTTCTCACTCATATTCTTTTGAGTTATTCAAGATTTCTCTACATGGGCTTTTTAATCTGAAAAATTCCTGCTCTTGTGAAATTTGGGTGTGCAGTGATAAGCGTCTGTTGGGGTGGCTTGGTTTGATAAACCCATGGAAATTCTGTCAGGTGCTAATCGAGACTAGATTAGAGATTAGCCAGGTTGTGTGTGTGTGTGTGTGTGTGTGTGTGTGTGTGTGAGAGTGTATGTCTGCGTCTATCTGTGTGTGCGCGTCTCAGAGAGATTGTGGTGAGTGCATTCATGTGTATTAGCTTGGGTAAGTAAAGAGGAGAGTTCAACAACAGTCAAGCGTGTGTGTGTTGGTGTGTGTGTGTGTGTGTGTGTGTGTGTGTGCGCGCTCGCCCGCCCGCCCGCCTGTTTGTGTCTATTTCCACGCGCATACCAACGAGATGGAGCGGCGATTACACTCCGGAGACCAACAGACGTGTGCTCGTTTTTTCGGGGGGGGGGGGGGTTTTGTCGTCGTGTTCGGTCTGACTCCTTTTGTCTCTGACCCCTCCTCTGTCGGAGGAGGGATGTGGCGGTGACACGTCGCCATGTTGATTTAGCCCGTGCGCGCTCTCTCTCGCTCAGCACCCCCCCCCCCCCGGAGGTTCCTCGGTTGCCGGGCGCCGCCATTATCAGTGTTCTGTAAATCACCCGTGTTTGACGAAGCTGCTCTTTCAACCTGGGATCAATAGTTGCTCTTTATCTGAGCCAGGACGGGCCCTAATAAAGGCCGGGTATGCTTATCCGCCATCTGGGACACACACACACACACACAAACACACACACACACACACACACACACACACACTTACACACATGCACACAGTTGGAGCGATAACCGAGCCGATAACTTTGGAGAGAAAAAGAAGAAAAAAAAACATGTTCTGCCATTAACAGGAACCAGTATTCTGTTCATCTGCTGGCCCCTCATCCCCCCACCCGGCCCCCAGAGCAAATATATTCATTCACATTAGTGCTTTGGCGAGACATAGACACACACACACGTACACAGGCACGCCCACAAAAACACACACACAGCTAATAATCAACACTCACACCGACACACACACACAACACACACACACACACACACACGCAAAGTGACCACAGTGAGCATCTGCTCGTTCTCTCCTCGTGTTGTGGCGTGACCTCGCTTCCTCTCGGAGCTGGGTTGACAGTTGCGTTGCCTCCCGCCCCCAGAGACGAACCACCGAAACACGCCTTGCACTGCCACACACACACACACGCCGTAGAGAATCCAGGAGCAGCGGATCCCGGTGGGTGTGTCTGATGCCGTCAATGGGCCGTGCCCCTCTTGCCTGTCAAAAATTAGATGAAGGGAAACTCAAGTTGTTCACCATTGGTGGTAGTGTTATTATGTGTTGCCCATGGCAACCTTGTGGCTGGCCAGGGGAGGAGAGGGGAAGGGAACTCTTCTTATGACATCTCTCCTTGTTACTCTGCTCCTGTTGTCGCCGCGCCTATTATTGCAGTTCTGCGTTGCGTGCCACGGGCCACAGGGGACCGACGCCCCGACCTCCGTTTCTCTACACCTCCGTCGCTTCCCTCTCTCCTCTCTTCTGTCTGCTCTTCCTTTGTTCTCCTCCTTCTCGAGTTTCTCTCTCTTTTTCTCTCCTTTTCTTTTTTCTACGTCTCCGTTTCCTCGTTCGTTCTAGCGCCACCACTGAGCGGAACGACAGAGCGTCTCAAGACCGCGAGCCCCGAGGAGAGAGAGAGAGAGAGAGAGAGAGAGAGAGAGAGAGAGAGAGAGAGAGAGAGAGAGAGAGAGAGAGAGAGAGAGAGAGAGAGAGAGAGAGAGAGAGAGAGAGAGAGAGAGAGAGAGAGAGAGAGAGAGAGAGAGAGAGAGAGAGAGAGAGAGAGAGAGAGAGAGAGAGAGAGAGAGAGAGAGAGAGAGAGAGAGAGAGAGAGAGAGACTTTTAGGTGCTCTTTATTGTACCATCCAAACACTCACAAGATAAAGCACACAAAACAAAAAACCACGCCCCCTTATTTACAACCCCGTCTTAAAAAAGAAAAAAACAAACCCCCCCCCCCCACCCGCCCCTTCAAACCCCCCCCACACAGCATATTCTTACAGCATCTGGCCCCAAAAACCAAAAACCAGAAAGGGTAAAGAAAACAAAACAAAACAAAGAAAAAAAAACACGTCACTCCACACGCACTGCCGCCGATTATAGATATAGATACATCTCATCATCGTCATCCACAGTGCACACTTCCCCACCAAGACACCATACTGCCTGGAACCCTCCCAGATCATTAACCAGCCTATAGTAGGCATATTCTACTCTAATGCGCGCAGAGACCATCCCTCTAAACATTGTTTCTGGATTAACAGACCCCTTCCCCTTGACCTTGTTCCTCCTGGTCAGCCAGATAGCCAGCTTTGCCTGCCCAAACAGGAAATTCATCAAGCACCAGAGAGCCCTTCTTGCAAAGGAGTACCTGGGACCAAAGATAAATAAGCCCACAGAAAAAACTTCCCCAAATCTCCCACACAGTTCCACCAATACATCCAAAACAGTTTTCAAACGGCTACATTCCCAAAACACATGAGCGACGGTTTCAGTCAAGGAGCAGAAAGGACAACCCTCCCCACAGGCCGGATCAAAGTGAGCAACATGCTTGTTTGTCGCCAGAGCCCCATGGATTATTCTCCACTGTAAATCGCCTACCCTCTTTGCTACAGGTACTTTGTAGAGAAC
>JAPMUY010007709.1:0-59293 GCA_026901105.3 Galaxias olidus | reverse complement strand
TCGCAAGGCACTGTATGTCCACAAACAGTATCCACCTATAGTTTATGAATATAATTGCCTTGATTTAGTTGCATTACAACAGACTTTTCTTGCAAGTATTACAACTAACCCTCTGTCTGTTACAATTAACCCCAGAAAACTTTGCCACCTTCTCCTCACTTCTCAACCCACCAACTCCTACCCCACCCTCCTCCCTTCTGCCAGAGGACTTTGTTTCTTTCTTTGAGAAAAAAGTTGATGATATACACTCTTCCTTCCCCCCTTCTCCCACCTTGACCGCCCGCTCCAAACCTGCAACTAGCCTTTCTTCATGCCCCTCACCCCTGACGAATCTTTGCACCTACTAACCTCTAAACAACCCACCACCTGTCCACTTGACCCGATCCCTACTAATATCCTACAATCTATCTCTGAGGACCTCCTCCCGTTCCTCACCCACCTCTTTAACACATGCCTGGTCAACGGGTATTTCCCAGCTACTTTCAAAATGGCTAGAGTAACACCCCTTCTCAAGAAATCCTTTCTCAACCAATCTGATGCTAACAACTACAGGCCTGTTTTTCTTCTCCCCTACCTGTCCAAAACCCTTGAACGAGCAATACTCAACCAACTTTCTTCCCATCTCAAGCAGAACAACCTCCTAGATCCCCACCAGTCAGGATTCAAGTAGGGCCACTCAACGGAGACCGCCCTTCTCGTGGTTACGGGGGCGCTCCACACAGCGAGAGTTGACTCCCTTTCCTCTGTTCTCATTCTCCTGGACCTCTCTGCTGCTTTTGACACCGTGAACCACCAGACTCTCCTTCTTACCCTTGAAGACCTGGACATCTCGAGGTCTGCGCTCTCCATGCTTGCATCCTACCTGACGGGGCGATTGTACCAGGTAGCCTGGAGAGGGTTGGTCTCAAAACCATGCAGCACCTTGACCGGGGTCCCTCAGGGCTCAGTCCTGGGCCCTCTCCTTTTCTCTCTTTATACAAAGTTACTGGGCTCGGTCATACATTCACATGGCCTGTCCTATCACTACTACGCGGATGACACTCAACTAATGTTCCCCTTCCCTCCCTCTGACACCCAGGTGGTGCAACGCATATCGGCATGCCTGGCTGATATCTCAGCGTGGATGGCAGCTTACCACCTGAAGCTCAACACTGACAAAACAGAAGTTCTTTTCATCCCCCGGAAGTCCAGCCCGTTCCAAGACCTAACCATCACCGTCGATGATAACACTGTGGTCTCTACCTCTAGTACGGCAAAGAACCTGGGGGTCACCCTGGACGACCAGCTGTCCTCAGCTAACATTTCGGCAGTAACGCGTTTCCGCAGATTCCTTCTCTACAACATCAGAAGAATACGGCCCTTCCTCACAAGAGAGGCTGAGCAGGTCATAGTCCAGGCCCTCGTCATCTCTCGCCTGGACTACCGCAACTCCCTCTTGGCTCGGCTGACTGCGAGAGCCATCAAACCCCTTCAACTCATCCAGAACGCAGCCGCTCGTCTGGTCTTCAACCTCCCTAAGTTCACTTACACTACTCCTCTAGTTCACACACTGCACTGGCTGCCGGTAGCAGCATGCATAAATTCAAGTCACTCGTCCTAGCCTATCGGGCGAGGATCGGAACTGCACCCCCCTACCTACAGTCGATGCTCAGACCCTACACCCCATCCCGACCACTGCGCTCTGCCACTGGATGTCACCTTGTTGCCCCCTCACTCCGCGGAAGGGACAGCCTGGCACCTCGTTCACGACTTTTCTCTGTCCTTGTCCCTCAGTGGTGGAATGAACTCCCTACTAACATTAGGACCGCAACATCTTTGTACACTTTCCGCCGAAACTTGAAGAGTCACTGGTTTCGACTGCACTTCGGCTCTTAAATGTGATGTTGCGTCTACCTAGCACCTTTACTTGATATACTAAGTAATTGGTTGCACTCAGAAATTGTTTGTAGTTGGTTTGTGATGGTTCTGTTTTGTATCCTGATGTTTTGATATAGCACTTGCTTAGCTCTTATCTAGATGATTAGGTTAGGGATGCACTTATTTTATGTACCTGGCTTGTAGTTTTTACCTTATCTTTTTGTAGGCACAATTTTTTGTAAATCGCTTTGGATAAAAGCGTCTGCTAAATGAATGTAATTAATCCCACCCATGGGGTAAATTGTAACATTTAACTTCCCCACTTTTCATTGCAATTGTACAAGAACGGTAAGTCCATAACACAAACTTCAAGTTTTAATTTGTAGTAGAGACGTGTTTGTTGCTTGCGTAAAAACATGATTAATCTAACTCAAATATTTTCTTTTATATTTAGCCAAAACCAAAATGTGCTAGGTTGTGCCCCCCTCTCCACTACTTGTCAAAGTTTTTCTGACAAAGCTCCTTTTTAAGGTGTGAAAGTATATTTTTTTTATGTAAAGTACTGTATGTTCCTCCTACTGCATGTCTTAACCTTTACATATTTGAATCTGTCGAGTTTTGATGACCATTCTGTTGTCTAGCATTTTGCATTTAGCTAGCGTTGTTTCTAGCTAGCAGGTACTGTGGGGGGCAATTGTAACGCTGTGCCTATATATATTACAATAGACCCCAACACCATCAAAATGGTGTCCGGCTTAGAAACAACATCAAAATAGATTTTTTTTTGGGCTAATCATTTCAGAAAACAGTTTTGTGTGCCATTATATTTTCTATTCTATGGGATAGTCCAGTGGTTAAGTCTTTTGCAAAGATGGGAGCACATACAATTTGAGCCACAACTGTGAAAGCAACTGAGATGTGCCCGCATTCCTCACTTCCCAAAAAATTATTAGAATAAGATAAGAGAATAAGAGTTCCCCCATTCGATTGTGTTCCCATTTGGTCCGTTTTCCAGGTTTTTTTGGTTTTGTCTGCTATATTTTCTAGCAATATTTTGCAGGTTGGGAGTATTGATAAATCTATGAATTATCAAATTGAGATGTTTTTGGTCAAATGTTTTGTGACTCACTTAATTTTGTTGTCAGCTGCAGTGACTTTGTAATGTTGATGAAGGAAAAAAAAATCCCTTTTTGTGTGATTTTGTGCAGTTTCTGTTTGCTTATTGTAACCAAAAATTTTTACAATTGCCCCCGGTCTCCCTTATGTTTTCCTATTCATAGCATTAGTTTGAGCCCCTGCCATGTTCTCCTCAGTCACAAAATGAGATGGTTTTTATCAAAAATATTTTATATGCAAGGGCCGATTTCAATCTTTCCGCAGCCTATTTCCATATTTTAGAGCATGTAAATTAAACAGTATGCACACTATTTGGTAATTGTATTTATCTAAACATGTAGGAATGCAAATATATGTAAAGATTTATACATTATTTACTTTTTTGACTTTGAATGAGAAGTAGGCTTAAGGTGGGTGAGAAGGGCAAGCACGCCGCACTACAGGAACAGATATTATCGGCAACTTCGATTTCCATCAATCAACATGAATTTAAAACGGTGCTGCATAAACCAAAAACCATAAAGCAAAAAAAAACTGCTGCATTTAAATCACAACACAGTTGCAACTAGCAACATAATTTCGATGACATGGCTGCAGCAAAAGAAAAAAAGAGGCAGCAAAGCAACAAAAACCATAAGTGTTGCAAAAACTTGACATCATAACGTGCATTTATCATAAAACGAAATGCTGCATGCAGATTTCTACAGCAGCAACATCAAGTCTGCAACGAGCCTGCAAACCAGTGCCACATCAGGTTGGTTAGTTCAGTTTGCTGGAGAATACTGGTTTGCTGTGCTGCACCGGACGGAAGTATCCCCCGAACCGCCCATATTGGCACTTCGTATACGTAGTCACAGTGGGTATACAAATCTGTCAATCAGTCAATCTCGTCTCAAAAGTTAGTTATTTTTTTTACTAACTTTCCGCTGGCTTTATCGCAAACCTTTAATGGGACTTGAAGATATTATCTAACCCGACATACTGTATATCATTACTATAGCAAACATTCGCAAGACTGTTCAGTCGTTGACGAAATGTAAAGCCTGTGCAGGGATAAGGATTACTGTCACAAACTGTTTGTGTCTCTGTGTGTTTGCGTGAGTTCTGATAATAATTCTCAACTGTTGGACATTGAAATAATGACTTGCAAGCAATAATGTCCCCACTAAGAAAAACGCAATGGAAAAAATATTTCTTTGCATTTTTTTGTTCCTTGGGGCAATTTGAACAACAATCAATGTTTTCTTTTTTTTAACAGACCCCCTCCCAGTTTTTTTTATATAGGCTAGGCCTCTACCAAACGGTTGAGATGTCGCTTCATAGTAAAGGTATCAAAATACATACAAAAACATTTTTTAATCTTAAAATGGCAAATAAAATGTAAACTTCTTGAACAAATTAATGAGACTAGCTCATTGGTGTGGTGGTACAACAGCACAGATGGTTTTTGGGCATTAGATCCACTTTATTTCTGGTGAGATGCTGCGAAGCATTCCATGTTTCCAGTCAAACACAGGAAAACATTGAATTTGTGACATTTCGATCTCGACACACCCTTTGGACAGAGGTTGCACAACCTCCGCTTGTCACAGTGAAGTGGCAAATGTCCGCAGTTATCATAACGCACATCTGGTTGTGGTTGTGTGGGTCTCGGAGTGTAGCGTTTCTTCTGAGAAGACATCTGTGGTAGTGAGGAGGAGGATGGTCGGACAACTTTGGATGCTGGCTTGTTGACTTGCTTTAAACTGTGGGCGACTTCGAGGCTGAGAGGCATTGGTTTCTCGTTCAGTATAGGCCACAGTCTCTCTTGTAGACCAACCAGGAATTTGAGATGGACAGGTCAAGCATGTATCCGAACAGGGGAAAGTATCATCGCCTTGACTTGGCTGGCGTCTTGTACAAGTGTACCAGCATATTAAAAAGATCAATGCCTCCCATACACTGATTGTATGCAGTTGTTGAGGCAACCTCCTTCTCATCCATGGATTCAAAAGAAGTATCCCCAGACTCTTCTGCTTGTGTGGGTTGATAATCAGGATCCTCTTTGGTCATCATCATCACTCAGATCAGCATCAAATTCTTGAGGATTTTCTGGTAAAAGGGCCAGAAAAGTGTGTGGCCTTGCACCGTGTTTTAGCGTCCACCAACTATTATTTGTAAAATGGAAAGAAAAAATATCTAAATGACTAAACATATACTGTATTTATTATTTTAGCATCACTAACTTTAACACGAAATGACAATTCAACCACTTGGTCAAGCATGTTTTTAGACAGAAAATAATTATACTTGTGAAATTATAATAGCATAAATGTAAGGAATATATGATGGAATAACTTTAAATGTATAATATTAACAACAATGAATGATCAGGAGATTTTTAAATTTGGTAGCAAATAGTGAATTTTGATTACATTACATTAGCTTCACTACTTTAACCATAAAGTGACAAATAAATCGTTTGGTAGAGCATGTTTTTGAAAATTATTTGACTCTTATTAAACTTTTTGTTGTTGTATCAAGTTCATTATGTTCAGTAAGATCTCTGTAACTATAATATGTAAAAAATATGCTTACCTTTGAAAATGCCGCCAAACAGAGACCTCATGTCTGGAGTTATTTTTTTTGTTGCTTACTTCCTCCAAGGAGGCCAACTGAAAGGGCATGCTATTGACACAGCAACATCTAGCGGATTTTTTAGGCATAACTTACCTAGACCTAGCAGTAGAGATGGCTAAAACAGGTTGAGTAAAGTTGAACACATTTTTCAACAAGATCTAGTTACTCGAAATGTGCTCTACCAAACTGTTAGAATTTTAAAGGAAATAGGTGACTTTCATACTCACAAGCAAAAGTAGGCTTACGCGTATTCCCTGTGTTCTATTAGCCTACCGCTGTAAAGCTTTGAACCACAGAGCCTCACTGGAACCCGACCAGAGCTTCACCACACACACATTTACCAAATGGTTCATGGTATAGGTCTAGTGTTTGGAGTCCGCGCTACACCCTTATCAATAATGCTCTCTCTAAAAATGTAGTTCTACTACCCTATTTGTGAGTTTGTAACATCGAACTATAAAATAACTGTTTGTAAACAGCATTATTAATCAGAGATCACTGAAATCGAAAGGGCCTATCTAACATTTAAACTGGCAGAAATTCCCACTAGGGGGTGATAGTGCAGCTTTTCATGTGCGGCAGAGCGCCTGGCCAATCCTAGCGCTTCAGTATAGTATAATTATAAGTATAATATTTTTTGTTATACTATTTTGTTTTTTCCTTGACCTGGTTGGAACTGATGTTGCTCTTTGTCTGTACTGCGTCTTTCTGTGTCATTCTGTGGTGCAATGTACACTGTGTACCTTGTGCATTGTCTTTGGGTTGCAGAAAAGCGAATAATAAATAAAATGTATTATTATTATTATTATTATTATTATTAATAATAATAAAGTGGTTAAATATATTTGACTAAATAATTAAATCAAAACTAACATCACTACTCTTTATAAAAGATGCATGACACATCATGGTTCACATTAGCAGTACCTTGTTAAAGACTATTGGAGAACTACATTTATGGGAACATTTTAAGAAGAGGGCTACAGGTCTGAATGTACAGTTCTATGCTGTCAAAACTACACACACAAAACATATGCCGTTCCTTTAGAATCTTCTATTGCACCAAAACTGTATTGTCTGTATATCCAGTTTTCCTGAAAAACAAGTTATTAGCTACCCTCCGATGAATACAGACAGCGTAGGCTTCAGATTGAGGGAGGGAATGATATTTTCTGCTCAGTTTCCAGTGCAGATTGACCCTGAGTGTTCAAAGAGTTGTAAGAGATGTACTTTGCTACACGACTGCTTCCCCAGAAGGATTCTGTCCTCCTTGATACTACTCTAAAGTTGACAACGTATCATATAATAATTTATAATAATAATTCATTTTATTTTGTTTTTAGCGCTTTTCTAGATCCTCAAAGCGCTTTACACACATTGGTTGCCAATTAATGAACAATCATATGGACAGATTTACCCTACTGAATGATGATTACACCAGGGAAAGATTATATTTTGACTTACAGTACATAATGTGACCTTTCAGCTTTTAGCAAATGTACTTCTTGCATCTACACAAACATAATAACATATCATTTTAGTAAATTATAGAAATCTATTCACATGGCATTGGCAAAAGCATTATCTCAAACCACTATTTATACTCTATCAGTACTATGTAAATGGTTTCTGTCGTTCATTGCTAAATAATAATTAACCATAAGCAAGACATGAGCAAGAGGTGAGCATCAAGGAAACCTGGGGAGACAAAATAGGGTTTTGTGGTTATATCGTTACATTTAATCTTAGTCAAGAGTCAGAGATATCGTGTATGTCTAGTTATACATTAATGAACCGTGTGAGATTTAATGAAAATATGTTGACATCA
This sequence comes from Galaxias olidus, assembly GCA_026901105.3. NCBI lineage: Eukaryota > Metazoa > Chordata > Actinopteri > Galaxiiformes > Galaxiidae > Galaxias > Galaxias olidus. Next base: position 51,873 of record JAPMUY010007709.1, on the reverse strand, counting down.
TTGCTCTCTCACACAGGTCTTACAAAGATGAAATATTACTTAACTAATGTTTACTGTATATTAGTATGCATAATCAGAAAAGTACCTGATGGATTCCAGTTACTTGTGGGTTTGTGGTAAACTGTAGCTGAACAAATAAATACAACATTTATACCATGCTTGAACAAATTGCTTGCTACATGATTATACATATGCAGCATAATGTTAAGATTTGTGGAAACCTCGCTTTTTGATGTTACAGTCTCAGATAGCAAAACTCACCTCTCATCATGATCAGCTCAATGCTGAAATCCGAGAATTCATGACGTTTGCTAACTGAGCAAACGTGAGAGCCAAAGTCCTCCATTTTTACCTCTTTGATAGTTAAGGTAATCTGTTTAGGTCTGTAAGTAATCATGTAGCCTGGGGTACAGTTTTGAAAAGCCTTGTGTTTGATACAGTGGCATAGAAGAATATTCAGAGGGCTTCGCCATTGTACAGACAGCTGTGTTATTTCTTTCTGGTCCTCGTAGTTGTAGATACATGGCAAGGTTACCAACTCTCCAGGCTGTGACAACACTTTTACTGTACTACCTATAGGGATTTGCAATATGATTAAATGCCTTGTGATTCCATAAAAAAAAAATAATGTGTGTGTGTGAGAAAAGATGTGCTTGCAAATTCCACTTAACCTATGAAAGGTTACTACAAATAATTAATCATAACTTTATGAATAAAAAAAAAAACATACCTCTTCCAACTGCATGTGAGATTAGCAAAACAAGACAAATGGCAGCTGTCCTGGTGTGCATGAAATAATCCAAATGCTGAATAGAATATTGCCACATTTGACAATTCAAGCTTCAAAGTCTACATATACTATTTGGCTTATCAAGTTCTTGAAAATAAACGTACTAAGCAGTTAATTAGTTTTGATTGGTATTGTGTCCGAACTTAATTTTTTGTGTTTACTTGTTCTATGGTTACCACCATAGGAAGGTCCCAATGGTTTGGGGTGTAATTCAATCATCCTTGCACATCACAGAAATGACTACGGACTGAAAGATGAGCATAATAAATTGAGTGAGAAGGTACATGACATGTTTGCTTGCTTGCAATATTAAAAAACGGGAAAAATAAGCGTAAATACGTTAAAATAATTCGTGAAATTCTAAAAGTCACTCCTTAGATTAAAATGGTATGAATTGCATAAAAAAAATGAAGGAATGTTTTACATTCAGAAACCAATGCATTACATTTTTTATGTTTACTAGTGCCAATTACAGTTTAAGGTGATAGTCAAAGGCAAACAGACAAATTATTTGTTCTGAACAATAATCTCATACAAGAATTTAAAAAGCACGTTTGCATTGAAAACCACTAATGAAATGCACAATGAATTGGCTAGTTTGAAACTGAAACATACAGTGCATACAGTCTCACTTGCATATTCATCACACCACACAGCAAGTAATGCACCCAAACCCTGACAGATTTTATGATAAGGACCAACAACTACGGAATTACAGATTTCATATTTATCTTTTGACACTTTGAACTGTCATGGCAGTGGTGTGCCATATTTAGAGGGTTTGAAATCACTAAAGCAATTTTTAGGTCAGTCATGACTTGTGTTGCTGTTTACAGGGCCGTAAAAAGTACCTAAAAAAGGTCCAGCTATGGAAAGAAGCTGTATTGTTTCATTCACATCATCGACTTGCACACATACAAAGACATATAAAGCCTGTCCAAAATGTTTAGCTTTCCTCTTCTCGTTTTGTGTTCCTTTGTCTTGAGTATTTTTTTCGGATTTTGTGGTTTAAGGTTAATGGATGCCCCTGAACAGACACATAGCGAAAACCATAGCAAAGAGCTGAAAAGAGAACCAAAAGAAAGTTACAATGTGTGCCCATGCTGTAAATTGAAAGTTACCCTTTGGCGCAAATATTTGAGAGAATTCTAGAAGCAAAATCGGGATTAATGCAAACCTATCTAAATAGTACCATATATCGTTTAATATAGGTACTACCCCCGAAGTTAAAATTGGACTACTACTAATTATATGAACACAGTAGTTTCCAGCATGGAGTATTACATACTTCTATAGTCAGGACAACAATGGCTAGGGCTCCTGACATGTAAATGTAGGTTTCAAAGTAGTCCACTACTGCCGAGTAACAGCCCTGTAGACAAAGAACAGAGAAAATCAGTGCGGTTAAGGAGAGGGAAAGGCTACTATGAACGTGTGCACATGTTTGCAAGTGATGAACAGGACAATGTATGTTCTGACCTTGTGCTGGTGGAATGATCTGCTGCCACTCACACACTGCTCCAGACTGATATGCTCCATGTTTCCATGGTCACTGTTCCTCTGGCAACAAGCATCAGGCACCATCTTGCCAGGGCTTATGACCCGGAAGTAGCTGTCTTCAAAGTCTTCAGGACTGTTTACTCCACAGCAGTCAAACTGGACGAAAAGGACAGTATGAAAAAAGAGACGTGTTACACACATGTATAAAAGGAAAATAAATGTACAGTATGTTTCTGAACACCGTTGACAGTACTGAAGGTTTTTGATTTTAGCTGGTCATACAATTCGCAATGATTGAAGAGGTTGTTAACTCAGCATAGACAATTACCGTTGTCATGATAGCGTTCCATGTTAATGTAAACACATCAGTATTGTTGCGCCCTTGGTAATAACTTTTCAGCTCTCTTGCGAAGTACTCTCTGGTCAACTAATGAAACACAGAAACATGTTTATAGAAAAAATACAAACCTCTACTGTCACGAGCTAACAAGAAATTAGACCCAAATGCAGAAACTGGAAACAAACTTTCTTTAACGCTGTAGCCAAACGTAAGGAACCAGAGACCTGTGACAGCAAACAATGCAGAGACACTCACGGCATCTCAAATCGCATACTACTTTTTTTCTTGTAGTAGGTACTTCAGCTTCACTTGCAAAGGATGTACCGCTGCATACATTTTTGGCATACTGCATTTGACATGGTATGTATGGGGCATTCTAAATCTTTTTCTGGCTTACTATATAGTTTGGTAGTATGGGTATTGAGACGTAGCCAAATAAATAAACCAAGGCAGGGCTTAAATAAAACACAAGGGAAACCAATAACCAATGAACTAGAAGGGAAACCTAAATAAGCTAAAGGGCAGGTGCAAACAATACTCTAATTAGGCCCTAAAATGTCCAGGCCGTGACATCTGTCTCACTACTAACAGCAGTATGTTTTTAAATAAATGTTTTATTAACCAGACACAAAATCCAGCAAAACCTAATAGTAATAAATGTCAGGTAATAAAACGTGTAAAGTTTTATTTTTTGACTAAATTGCAGTTGTATTGTCGCTTCGTCACAAAGATTGACCATTATCTTTTATGCCTCTTAAAATTAGAGGATACCAATCAGACCCACTTACATGCTCCCGGAATATGAAAGTTAAGACGGCCGCAGCCAGTTCTGCCAGGAAAATGATGAGGATGAGCATGAAAAACTGAAAAGGGAGAGATTGAAAAACCGTTTATCTAAACAAAATGTATTTTCTTTGAAGAATTCAGCCATATATAGTCTACAGATAGTTAACAGCCAACAGGACAGAAACATGCAAGTATTTCAGCATACAGTGAGTAAACAATTTTACTATTGTAGTAACTATCCAAAGAAACTATAAAGAGTATAAAAAGATACAATTCATCAATGCATGATAGACATGTTCAACAATGAAATCTCTGTATGCACCAAAACGGTTGCATTTAGTCTTAAATGCTGTATGGGGAAGACTTGCATTGGTTAGTTCGATAAAAAAAATTAAGCTCAAAGTCCAATGCTTTTCAACTCAATGTTTCACTAACTTACAAAGAGCAGAAGAAACTTATTTTCGCGAATGGCTCCACAGCACCCCAGGAAGCCTAGCAGAAAGAGCATAGCCCCCATAACCAGGATTACATAAACTCCAGTAAAGACCAGGGGGTTTGCAGCCACTATCTCCCTAAAGCCCATTGGGTCCACCAGCACCCATACAGCCACCCCCAAGAGGAAGGAGCCACCCAACTGGAGAAGAGGGACACAGACAATACAAGGGAGAACACATGTAAGTCAATTCTGAGGTAAAGTTGACATTTTACGTGTACCACATGTAAAAGTCTAAACAAGACCTTTCCATATGCATTAGTAGAAGAATAATCCAATCTGTTGGAGGCAGAACAACAATAATAAAAGGTGGTAAGACTGCCTTGTATACTCACAAAAATGAAGAAGTTGAAGATGAACATGAGGTATTTGATACAGCTGAGGCAGTCCCCCTCCATTGCTGAACCACTTACTGAAGCTTCACCGCACCCCTAGAAATAGAAACATACACAGATCCTTTAGCTGGTCGATAAACGACACATCAAAACAAATAAGAGAATCGAAAACCACCCACACATGTTAGTGCATCCAGAAAGTATTCATACCCCTTCACTTTTCCCACATTTTATTATGTTACAACCTAATTCCAAAATGGATTAAATAAAAAGTAAAAAGTTCAACATTCTACACAAATGCATAATGACAAAGTGACATTTTTTTTTTTTTGAATTTGTAGAATTTTTTGCAAATGTATTAAAAATAAATAAAATATCACATGTACGCAAGTATTCACACCCTTTACTGTTGAAGCACCGTTGGCAGCAATTACAGCCTCAAGTCTTCTTGAGCATGATGCTACAAGCTTGGCACACCTATTTTGGGGCAGTTTCTCCCATTCTTCTTGGCAGATCGTCTCAAGCTCCATCAGGTTGGATGGGGAGCGTCGGTGCACAGCCATTTTCAGATCTCCAAAGATGTTCAATCGGGTTCAAGTCTGGGCTCTGGCTGGGCCACTCAAGGACATTCACAGACTTGTCCCGAAACCACTCCTTTGTTATCTTGGCTGTGTGCTTAGGGTCGTTAGACTGGGGCGAAGGTTCACCTTCCAACAGGACGAGGTCCAGAGCGCTCTGGAGCAGGTTTTCATCAAGGATCTCTGTACATTGCTGCATTCATCTTTCCCTTGATCCTGACTAGTTTCCCAGTTCCTGCCACTGAAAAACACCCCCACAGCATGATGCCTCCACCACCATGCTTCACTGTAGGGATGGTATTGGCCAGGTGATGAGCAGTGCCTGGCTTCCTCCAGACATGACGCTTGGCATTCAGGCCAAAGAGTTAAATCTTGGTTTCATCAGACCAGAGAATTTTGTTTCTCATGGTCTGAGTCCTTTAGGTGCCTTTTGACAAACTCCAAGCGGGCTGTCACGTGCCTTTTACTGAGGAGTGGCTTCCGTCTGGCCACTCTACCATAAAGGCCTGATTGGTGGAGTGCTGCAGAGATGGTTGTCCTTCTGGAAGGTTCTCCCATCTCCACAGAGGAACACTGGAGCGCTGTCAGAATGACCCTGGGGTTCTTGGTCACCTCCCTGACCAAGGCCCTTCTTCCCCGATTGCTCAGTTTGGCCAGGCGGCCAGCTCTAGGAAGAGTCCTGGTGGTTCCAAACTTCTTCCATTTGCGAATGATGGAGACCATTGTGCTCGTTGGGATTTTAAATGCCGCAGACATTTTTTTGTACCCTTCCCCAGATCTGTGCCTCGATACAATCCTGTCTCGGAGGTCTACAGACAATTTCTTGGACTTCATAACTTGGTTTGTGCTCTGACATGCACTGTCAACTGTGGGACCTTATATAAACAGGAGTGTGCCTTTCCAAATCATGTCCAATCAATTGAATTTACCACAGGTGGACTCCAATCAAGTTGTAGAACCATCTCAAGGATGATCAGTGGAAACGGGATGCACCTGAGCTCAATTTTGAGTGTCACAGCAGAGGGTGTGAATACTTATGTACATGTGATATTTTAAGTTTATATTTTTAATACATTTGCAAAAAATTCCAAAACACTTTTTTCACTTGGTCATTATGCGGTATGGTATGTAGAATGTTGAGAAAAAGTTTTTATTTAATCCATTTTGGAATTAGGCTGTAACATAATAAAATGTGGAAAAAGTGAAGGGGTATGAATACTTTCCGGATGCACTGTATATCACTTTTTGCGTGACCAAAGGTATTTTGACACAGCTCTTAAATAAACATTCAATGATATTGTTTGTAGTATCAATCTTTTTTTTTGTATTTTAATTACTATTATTATTGATAATTATCTGAGGAAAAATCTAGGTTTAAAAGGGTTTCTGTCTCGACCATGTATTTTTGCACAACACTATTAAACACTCAAGTTTGCTCTTCTAGAAAGATGACCTTTCAATCACGTCCATGTGTGCTGCAGATTGGACTCCTCTATCAGTCTGCACAGTTCTGTTAGCGAGGAGCAATCAGCAGGGGATTGGTACAGCCCACATTCAAAATTGGCTACCATTGCTTTGAAGGAAAAGTGTATTTTAAAAACACCAACATTTTGTCCCACCACAGCGTGAACTTTTAACTTCATTACATCGAGTTGCTTAGTTTACTTTTATGCATTCACCTAACATAAAAAATTGCTATATATATCATTTTAGCTGTGATAAAGTATTTACATTTTTACCTAAAATATTGAATGATTATTACCCAACCACTAAGAACCAAATACAAATTATTACAATTATTGTTATTATTCATTGTGTTAAATCCAGTGTTTTGTTCTGGATTTCCAGAGTTCTATACATCAGTTTTACTCATACTCCTTTTGAGAACAGCAATAGAATTACATGCAAATGTTAAACTGTGCTACTTGAATAATGTAGAATAACCTATGTTGTGATAGTATTACCATTTACTAATGGAGTATTGAAGTTGTGTAAATAATTTGCAGTTTTAAAGTTCAACATCTTGTCCTAATGAGAACACAAAACTCTTGTGAAACATGCATTTGAAATAATATCTTAACAACCAGAATGGTTTGTGTTAGTTAATAAAAGCTTTAATTAGCTTTTATTTGATGCACACATTTTAGAGTAAAACAAACAATCGTCTCCTTTGCCTTTTTCACTTGAATTGTTGGAGGAAAAAAATCAATTACAGCAAAAAAAAACAACAATGATCAGCAGCAAACCATCATAATTTTCAAGGCAAAATATGCAGGAATATGTGAGAAAAAAATGCCACTTATTAAAGCCGACATTAATACACCCACCAGAATGCCTGGTGCACAAAAAATAAAAGATAGTGTACACTTACTCTGGTTGCTTTGGGGATATACACATGAAGCAAGATGATAAGGACATCACCCTGAAGGCCTTCACCCCTATCTCTTACACTGACAGCCTGTCCCAGAGTGAACTGGTGTGGACTGTGTGACATGTACGATGATAATGTGGGAGAACATGTTATGTTTGTGTCACTGGTTGCCAGAAGCAGTGTGAAGAGAACCAACTGTGCTTTTAAAGTCCTCATGGTGTTTATCAGGACTCGCCAAGAGCCAGCCACCTGTCAAAGCTGAGTCACAGCACAACGACCAGTGATGCTGTCTATACTAACCACACCATGTTCCTATTCAATCAATAACACAGAATGTGGCCAACCTCCAATATATAAAAATTGTAACAATGTAATAATTAGATATTTATTTTCAGACGCAAACTACAGTACGTTTGTAGGGCAAAATGGGGTAAATAATTTACTACTAATAAACTGTAAGGCATAAAGCTGGGGTTAGTCTATCAGTAGAAGGTCAGACGCAGCCCTTCTTTAATGTCTTATTTTCCACAATGGCTATGCGCTTGGCAAGGAACATGTTTTTTTTCTGAACCAAACAAACACATACGTACATAGGTCACATCCAACCAGGTAAATATTCCCACTATAATAACTTTTATATGTTCCTATTGTGGTCGGTCAGCAGTCTAAATGTGTGTTTACTGTCTATTTGAACAATGCCCTCCCTGTGTGGGGCTGTTACGCTAATGGAATAAATGCTGGGTGCCCTCCCGCTGGTGCAATTAAATCCACTCTGACTGACTGTGCACTCTGGATAATTACAGCTCTTTGGGCAGATTTGGGTTAATGAAGCAAGACCTTTTCATATGGGCTTTGGGAATCAGGGAAAGGGTCTGGGGCAGCTGGATGATTTCACGCCACGACACAGAAGATAGCCACAAATCATTTTCTCTCAGGGAGAGCAGCTCCTCTGTAATTTAATAAACCTCCAGCTCTTTCTTCCTCAGGGCTGTTTCCTGAGACGCACTAAATAATACTCCCCAGGTGTAGAGCAATATAGACCTCACTGTACTGCATTGTACAGTACAGTATGTACGTGTGTGTGTGAGATGGTGTGTATGTGTACTGGGTGTGCCCTGCAAACACTTTCCACTAATAGCCTCACCGAGAGGTATGAATGTCTGGTTAAGTCATCATTAGAACTAGAGTGGGTTATATTATGCTAAACCGTTTTTAAATGACCAGTGTAACAGCAACTGAGATCTTCAAAGCCCTTCTTCCCTGCTAGAGGAGAGCCATAGGAGGCAACTGTCTCTTGTTTGTGATAGTCTCCACTGTAAGAAACCTGTCTGGGAGGCTCAGTTCTTGCACTGCTTAAAAATAGCATGCTGTAAGGAAGGGAGACATTGACAACATAACCACAAGGATGCCCTGTGGTTAATTTTGAAGAAGCAGTTACGTGAACATGAATATATAATTTACTAGAGGTTGTAAAACTACCAGCTGGATGTTGTGTTACATATCTGCCCATTTCTTGCCACCCTTAAAATGACCTGAATTGCTAAACTTTTTAACCAGGTTTGACTCTGGGGTATACACCCTAGTTTGAATTATCTTTGGTATGAAGTTAGGATGTTCTATAGCAAATGTAAAAAAATAAATAAAAAAGAAAGTATGATAATGTTTTTAATGTGGACATTTTTACATGGACGCTGCATTTTTTTTTATAGGACTTAAAATTGTATTCATGTATCCATATGTTAACTTCCTGAAAGCCACGTAATTCATTAGTGTGGACTGCCACTTCCTTTCATAGTCTGCTTCCACATTGTCTAACCATAAATAATCTGCTCCAGGACAAGAGCTCAAATTAACTCAATTTACTTATTCCATGTTATTCATTTAGATCTTTGGAGATGCACTGACGTGCATACCGATTAATATAAAAGGTAGACAGAAAATACATTAGAGAGATGGAAGCCACTCTGAAGGCACAAGGGTCCTTAGAGACTGAATTTCCCATTTCCTTAACACAAATTAGACAAGTAGGAGTGGCTGAGGCTGGAGGTTGGTCTGCTTGGGTTGAATGCAAAACAGTGAGGTAAATAGTCAGTAGAGATGTGAAAGGACCACTAACAAACATTACCCTCAGGCAATCACCACCACTTGATCTTTGATCAGTTACTGAATCCCTACACACTCCACTAAAGTACTTTCATCAATCCAATCACTTAGTGTACGTCAATGCCTACTGCTAACTTTGACTACTACTAAAGACTGAAGTGTAATATTGTTCTAATTAAATTAATAGTAATGGGATAGGAAGATTGATATTGTGCCAGTGTTGTAATTGCTTTTAAATAATAATTGGATTTTGCATAAATTTAAATTTAAGGTACACTGGACTTGTTCCCAATTGCAACTAAAACATCAATGGAAGTGCGTGGAAACTTACATGAAACTTTATCCAACCATGCTTTAAGCATCAGCAACAACAATCATTACATATATTCTGTATATATACTATATATTTGATCAAAAAAACTGCTATATATATATATATATATATGTATGTATGTATGCATATACAGTATATATACTGTATATATATCTATGATATATAGATATATATATATATATATATAGATATATAAACTGTATATATGCATACATATATATACATATATATATATATATATATAGATATATATATATATATATACAGTATATACATATATACATATATATATATATATATATATATATATATATATATATATATATATATATATATATATATATATATATATATATATATATATACATATAAATTGCCTAACTTATAATGTACCGTTTTCCAGACCACGGCTCTACATTTAAGTCTTATGGATAAAGGGCAACCGTGTAAAACAAGATGACTCTCAACCAAAAGTGTGTTAGACTTTCAATCTGTAAAGAAAACACCCCACCAGAAATGCCTAGTAGAATCCCTATCCTATGCGATCAATACAAGTAGCTCAGCACTGGCAATCGAATGCTAATTAATTGTCGTCTATAATGCAGTTCATTTATCAAGGCAAGACACTTGGTGATTCTCTTCCCTGTGAGGTAGGCCTGCTTGGCTAGCTTTTGCACTTTTATACAGCTTTATGCTAAATGAGATTAATTTGGCCAGGAAGCAAAGGAAGTGAGGATGTGTATCTGGGGAATGTAGGTTAGAGCACTGCACATACGAACCATGACCTTCAAAAGGTCCGTTTTGTGTTTAAATAAACTTATGCTTACAGGTCAAATTAAAGAAGTTTACAGTATCTTGTTCTCCACCACTTAGAATAGAAGGTACAAGAAAGCATACATTTATAAAATTTTGTATCCCAGTAACATAACACGAATTAATGTGACGATAATTTCACGAGTATTAGCTAATGGCATGTTCCCTGTCTCTTTCCTTGCATTTGCAGCCTTTTGACAAGATGTGCTAAAATACCTTTACTATCACCCTTTCCTTCTCTCTCTGTCTCTTACAAACAAACACACATACACTGAAGAATATATGCCATGATGCCCAGCTGGAGAAAGGTGGTGTGAGTGTAGAGAGATGGATAAGGCTGTGACTGAACAGTCATGTTCACGGGAACACTCTGGCAACTCCCAGTGGCAATATATACACTAAATGTGTGAGTTTGCTAAAACATACACACACATAAGATGAAAACGAATCTGCTCTTTGACCTTTAATGTTCAGCCACATGGACAACCTAAAGCCATCAGATTAGATCTAGACATGATAGTAATATATGGTAATCCATTGCTTTAAAACCAGGAATGTATCGGTGTGGTTATGAATCAAGGTGAAGAGAAATATATGATTAAATTGATATCCTTAAAGTGTGATTAGGAAACGACTGTTCACGCAATAACTTGTGAGCCAAGCTTAGGTTCAAAATTAGCTAAATACCTGTCGTGGTATCTACAATAGCACACTGTAAGGAAGAGAGACATTGACAACAACCTTTTTGACATAGACAGCGTCAAGGTCAAAATGGAAATGACCAATGGGTCATTCACAAAGTGGCTTGTCTGTTTTTATAGAAACCAACAGCCAAAAGTAGTGTTGATAAAACTGAAATCGCTTGAAATACTATGTCAAGGTATATTTTATCATGCAAACTGGAAAAATATTTTTACTGTTTTTAACTGAAATCAGACGTACTTTGGGCTTCCGTAGATGTTTCTCTGTTCTATATTTTGTATGCTTTAGGAAAGTTCTGTATATCTGATTACTGTACTCAAATATTGTACCCTAACGTTATATTACAAATAATCAACAACCAATAACCGAAGTATATACTATGGACAGATCCACAACAGTATCAATGACAGGGAAAAAATATATGGATCAATTTGGACCTCTATCAGAGCAGTTGTCCAGCTTGTTTTTTTTTTCTGGCAGCAAATAAGTAAGGCTGACATGGTTGTCAAACAGAAGGCACGTGAATTACTCATGTATGAAAAACCCGCCAGGACTGCCACCCACACAGCATGTCACTCATAATCACAGTATTTTTCCATCCCTCTCTTTTACTCGTTCTTGAAAGGCAGCAAACAATTAGCATGTTTAACAGTTTTTGATGACTGGTGTTGCAAAGATCACAAACCCATTACATAACTGTCTGAGCTGCTAGTGCTATTGTTGTTGTGTCCATGAGATAATACAGTAGATGTAGTCAGAGGTGGAAAAAGTACTGAAAATCCTTACTCAAGTACAAGTAGTGTTACTTTAGTTGAAACTTACTCATGTACAAGTAAAATTACACATGCATCAAATTACTCATTATTTAAATTATTAATCATTATTATTTAAAGTAGCTTATTTAAGTACTCAAGTAGAAGTAAATTTGCATTACTAAAGTGGAATTATCTCAAAATATAGTGGGATTTCCCACAAATGGACATAAAAAGTTCATATATATACATATCCAGATTAATTATTAAACCGGTGAAATCGGTTGCGCTGAACTTTGACCTCTTTAAGGATTTTTATGGTGACATAATTTTGCCTTAAGTTCCAATGGTATTTTAGAAAACACATTTGTCATTATCTTAGGATTTTTCAGTACTCTTTCCACCTCTGTAAATCTAGTATTTTGAGACACAATATATCAATCAACTGAAGAATTTTTTTTTTTTATTAAACAAGTCAGGATAATTTGCCAAAAGGTAAATAGCTAATGCTTGCTGCCCTATTATTACTTTTACTCTTTAGAGCAAACACAATGGTTATAACTGTTATTACACTACCATGGCAATTGTTATTGCACCTGGTGGCTGGAATGCTGTTGACCAGTTACCAGTTTCACATTAACAGGAACAAAAAACTATGTTTTTTATATTATACTGATTGTTTTTTAAGGGCAGTTTAGGGCAAAGGGTCACATTTAAACAAGCCCCGTAGACAGTGACAAAGTAGAGGTGGGCAAGAGGGGTCTACATGTGGGATTGGAGGTGGCCACCTGCTTTTAATACAATTGGATGTGGTTAAGTGCATGGCGCTAGCATTATACTGACTTTTTTCACCATTGCGAAACATTACCGTTGTCATGATAGGCAGTAACTGATCAACAGCTCACTTAATGCAAAGGTTCACAGTTTTTCCACTGTCTTTGTCTTTTAATGCATTCCCACTATATTTATTTACAAACATATCAGCAGGAAATAGTCTCTATTTTCTATTCAGAAACTTCTGTGATATATGCGTTTAATGCTGCCCTTTGCTCTGCTATACAAGCAACTGAATAAAATTAAATTGGCCATAGTAAACATATTCTGAAAGAAAATAAATACAGAAGCAAATTTAAAAACCTTTTTCTAACTTTATTTTATCTGGCTGAAGTTGAGCTTTTAACAGTTACAGTACATCTACAATTGCAAATTCCAACTGTCCACTGTAAGTATTCTTAGTAGCTAGCAGCTCTTCACGACAAGTGTTTCCAGTTCAAGGTGCCTGCTTTCACCTGCACACTGGCACTGGAGCAGCTTGCTTCATTCAGACTGTTCCTTGGATGATTCCGCTGGTGGGAACTGAAGTAAAGGGATTGTTTGCAAGTCTTTCAGGAACTTTGCCAGTCCCTATAGTGCTTTGCTGGCTAGACAGACAGTGACCCCACTGAGATCCAAAAATAGACAAAGCCCAAGTCCATGATGCACATGAAAGGAAAATACAGATGGACCTGTTGCCAATTTGATAAGCCTAAGAAACCCTATGCATTCAATAATACCTGGACAAGGAAATAAAGCAATGAGACAAAATGCTTGACTGCAACTTAAGTGCCAATTTGCTCAATCAAAACAAAAGAAAATGCATATCCAACCATTTTAATAGCTTTCTTTCAATTTTAAAAATGAATGATTTGATATTAAAGGACATCTCATTTACAAAATACATCTTTTGATAGTTATTTGCATTTCATCAAAAACATATTTCTGTATATTTCTGTAACATATTTCTAATTTAAATAAAAGTCTGCAACCACCGAATGAATGGACCCTCAAAGCAAGACCTTCAAGACCAAAAACATCAATATAATAGCCGTTTGTAAATAATTTAACTAAAACTATTCCAAAATAATCTTAGTCTGCAAACGAATTTTGAGATGAGAACTCCTCCTATTTATTACCGTCCTTCCCTGTCATGATATTTGCGGTGTTACCACGCCTTTCATGGTCACCTGTAATAGTTTTCCCTGCTGCATGCAAGCTTCTTCTAATTCATATTTGAAGGTTGTACATGAATATATGTTTTGTGTTTTAACTCAAACCACACCAGGTTAACCTTTACCTATTTTGACTCTCTTTCAAATTAAGAAATAGGGCAGTTTAAAAAATGCAAATAAAACTTCTAAAACTGCATAGTGTTATTGTTTCAATGGTAACTTTCTGCTGATCGGTTCAAGTATCTTCGTGGTGCCAAGGCATGTGTTTCAGGGCAACAGTTTATCGATAGTAGCCTACTTACCTCCAGTTAATCAAAAGACCAAGGAAATTGGTGATTCGCAGAGACTTCAAACTGAATTTCAGTACCGCAAATGAAGACGAGATAAAATATAAATAATAAAAAGCATCCAATATATTAAAACATCCAATATTCATAAATCCATTTACATGGGCAGCGCCTGAGCACACAGAGATTCGTGTTCTTTCTCGTTGATGGATTATGTTATGTCCCTGATCGCGCGCTATTCACATCTGTGAGCCTCTGGTTTGCTCATCGCTGTCCCCGGAGTCTGGCAGGGAATATAAAACACTCTCAACCACCAATCCATAGCTCTTGCTCCTTTTTAAAACTTTGATCTGCTTGACATTTGAAAATAGTAGGCTATGGTTGTGCAAATGAGTATGAATAACTAAATGTGCATTAATTGTATATTTTGAATCATGCACAGATGGACAATTTACTCAATACCATTTTTGACTGACACTGTGGATAAGCATTTGAACACATACACACTCTGATGCAGCTTGGAGTGTTAACTTTATAATTGCTAATAAGAAGCTAAAGTTTGACTGTCCAAAATAAATATGGATTCAATATACTTTGGAGGGGTACCTGACTAACAACTGCAATGCCTAAAATAGTAACCTCCATTTTCTGTCATTGTAGTTATCATACAGTAGGATCACCCAGGAGTTAATCCATGTTGGTGCAACCCAGCCTTATTCTCTTTCTTACAAATTTAATCCATGTTTCTCCGTTTTTTCTTTAAGATTTTATTTCCTCACGTTTAAGAAAACATGTCCAAGGTTTTACAGTTTGATTTGGTAGGAATACATTTAATAAGAGCCTTTTATCCTATTTACACATATTTTGTTTTGATACATACATTTGAAAGTCATGATGTAATAACATATTGAACTCTAACCCATGTTCAATACTCAATGGTGGTTGTGTTTTTGTGTAACAGTTAGTAATAATGATTATTTGTCAAACAACATTGTCATGGTCCACAGAAAGAAGAGACCCAAATGCAGGCATATCTCAAGTCGATGGGCTTTAATGGCAAAAAAACCAGTACAAAAGCAGGCTCAAAAACACATGACCTCCAAACAAACAATGAACAGACAAGGGACAACACAGCAGGGCTTAAATACAAAACTATGAGAAACAATTAACCAATCAGAAACAAGAGACACAAAACAAGATAATAGGGGGCAGGTGCAAACGATTAACCTAAATCTGGCCCTAAGATGGGTCAGGCCACAGGAGCCAAGTGTCACCAATAAAGCAAGTAGGCCCTAGAAGGGCCAGGCTGTGACAAATATTGTCACAATGTGTGAAAACTCATAAATGCAAACTAAAACCAAAAGATGTACACATGGTGAAAATAAAATCAAACCCCCTTTTGAGCAGAAGCTGATCATCAACATCATCTGTGCAATAAAGCTTTGAAAATGTGAACCATCTTAGATATGGCTGGTATATCTTTGTCTATGGTTTCTTTGTTAATTAGTTTTCTAGGCAAGTAAAGATGGCCGGTGTTGCCAATTTTTTTTGAAACTGTGGCTGGAGGGTGACAATAAATAATACAGGAGACCCCCCCATGCGCTCAGTGTGTGACATGATAGATCACGGCAGGGAAACCATAACAAATCTTTTCTTATCTCGAAAGACTTGCTGATTACGTTTTACAAGGCTGAAGGCAGATTTGTGTTGTGTTTGACCAGAAAATATTTGGATATATGTTTTTGTTTCAATAGTTGACCTAGTATTAGAAGTAAGCCAAATGCAAATGTATTTTGTAAGGTTGTCAGATCCCCAGCTCTGTGCTCAGCATGACAATTTGCCAGTATGAAATTAAAAAAAACGTGTCTAATAATGTTTGTCTCTCCAAAGAACTTGACAAATCTAGGTAGCCCCCCCCCCCCCCCCCCCATGGTACGACAAAAGCCGAAATAGCCGACACACTGTTCAGTGAATCTTTTGTGTGCTCAAGTAGTATGTGTCTAACATTATAGTCATAAACTATTATAGTCATATCATAAACTATTATAGTACACTATGCATTGTATTTCTAAGTATACATAAAAGGCAGTAGCCTACATATGATTTACATTAAAAAGCAACATTAAGGCTTAGTGTGCAAAATCTTTATTTGAAACATCTTGACCCATTAAAGCTGCCCCAGGTGTGCATGGATGTTTCTCTACCTTATAATAACACTCCAGCACTGACAGTTAGCCAAATCTTTTTTCTAAACAGATATTTTAGGGTGAAAACACTCCTGCAAGCTGCAGAGGGATGGGAGTTGGGTGAGGGTGCGTGTTAAGATGGCGAATGTGCTGTCTCTGCCGATTACCTCAGTGCATTCCCCTGTCAGTTGTGGCAGGCACAGCGATTCCCTTCACAGGTGTATAAAGTATGAGCCCTCACAGTCTTATGGAATGAGCTGCGAACATGAAGTGCTCCCGTAAGTGCTCTCATCATCCTGATTGAGTTGAGGGATATCTTAAGTACATATGTTTTTCTTAATGTAAATTTTAACTGTCTTTGTGTGTGTGTGTGTGTGTGTGTGTGTGTGTGTGTGTGTGTGTGTGTGTGTGTGTGTGTGTGTGTGTGTGTGTGTGTGTGTGTGTTGTATATTAGTAGCTATGGCACAATTTTCTAGAAATCTCTTCGTATCATAACACACTAATTGATCAAAAGGTACACTGAACAGCAAAACTCCAAAATCACCTTCCAACATGTGCTTCGCAACAGAAGATCCGACTGCATTATATTCACTTTTGACGGAGCCATGCTAGCCGGGACTAACGGCTTACAGCCATTGGTGCTAAGCTAGGCTATGTTTTCCTACCTACTTGCCAAAATAACTCACTATTGGACGTACATTGATAACATTTATATCGATCATCTTGCCTGAAGTATGAACATGTCTTATTTCCCAAAAAGTTTCACTACCACTTTAAGTGTAGGCCTAAGTCAGTCAGCTACACTGATACCACTGCACATGTGAGGACTTGTGAGTTCAAACACACACAGAATATACAAACCGTGCCTATAGTGTCTAGCATGGATCTCAAAAACAGCAAAGTCCAGGTGAATCTTTGCATACTTCATTAGCACCGCACGCTATTCACATCCTTCAGAAAGGTGAAACCCTGAAGGAGGTCAACTTTAGCAGCAGAGGAAAAAACTACCAAACAACCAAAAACTGTCCAGATGTTTTTATTATTCCTCAAACTGTAACGTAAATAAACTTCAATCGCAGAAGATATGTTTGAATATGTTTCATAATACACAGGATAAATTTAAAAAGGAATCTGCTTTGACTGAAAATGTGTCATAGTGAAAAGCACACTTTGGTCCTGGAAGTCTTAATTTTCTAAATTCTCTATATATTTTCTTTCAAGCTATCAGTCGATTAAACAATTGAAGGTCTAATGAAATCTCAAACAAGGATAAATTATTCAGCATCTAGGATGACAAGCAACACTACTAGAGGTCTACTGCCGATATTGTCAGTTGAGCTATATTCAGTTATAGGACAGAAAGGTCTTTGTAGGATCTTGGTTAATCTTCTGTGTGAGCCCAAATCGTATCTAAAAAACAAATACTAATGACTTCCTTTCTGTGCTTGAATTGGATCTCATTGTAAGGTGAAATTACATTATGAGAAATGTATGATCACATTGGTCGGGATTGTTGTGTGTGTGTTTTTTGTGTACACTCAAACATACAAATCTTGTCTATTTCCTATTTCCTATTTCCTGTGAGCTGCTGTTTCTCACAGAGTAGTCTATTAACAAGGATCTGCACGTCACCTAAGCCGGTTCCATCCACTTTTTAAAATTCCCATCTGCCTAAAACAGAATTGCGGCAAAGTTGCAAGTTGATTTACTACATATTGTCATTGTTAATTCTGCAACTTTGATATTGAGTGAAAGCTTTGCTTCTGATTATAATTGAAAGTCTGAAAAAGTACTACCTAGCTAAATTCCCATGTAATGTGGCAGTCTGAGAGTTGTGATATAGTCTCAGTGATACACATCTGCATCTTCATAAGTTCTGCTCCATTCAATGAATCATTGAATCCCATCAGTGCTCGGTGTGAATTAATAACTTGATGAATATAAACAATTATACATAGAAATAGTATCAAATTGCAAAAAATAAACATTATAACAAGATTTGAAGTATGAATTATTCCACAATAGACATCCATTCATCTGAAGGAGAAATAAGTGCTAGCTCCCCCTAGAGACTTTGATATAATAATGGAAAAGCAATTAATGATATTAGGTTAACAAACAATTTTATTCCATTTAGCTATTAAGTTTAGTGACAAAATACAACTGGGTAAGTAAACATTAACTACACCAACTCAAACTAAGAGATTCATCCAGTTTTAACAGTCTTCATTTTAAAAAAAGGGAGAAAAAAAGATGCTTAATAGGCCCTTGGAATGTTTCTCACAAAGTTCATGAAAGGAAAGCAGGAAGACATTGTATACATTATAAAATACTAAGAAGAGCCTTCATTCAAAATAAAAATATATACATACCGATTTCTGATGAGCTTATGAATAACAAATACATTTTGAAGAGTAATGTTGGTATCCTTAAACAAGGAATTTATCAAATAAAATTGCAAAACCATTCGGTTGTATCTATTGGCCTTACACTAACAATCACGTTAGAAATCCCTGATTTCATATAAAATTTCAAAAACTTATAATAAAGTTTAATGTATAAAGATTTCACAGTTCATCTCCAAAAAGAGAGACAATGCTTAAACAAAATCCAATAACCTCCTGAATCAGCATATTTTTCATGAAGTAACATTTTGTATTTCATCAAATATAATAGTAAGGAAATTTGGTAGCAAGGACTTTAACTGTGTCTCTTTAGTATGTCATTATTATTATTACTTGAACTAAATGACAGGTAAAAAAAGACATTCCTAATGCCCCCCCCCCCCAACCCCCCCCCCCAAAAAAACAACAACAACATATTAACATGTAATAAGTAGAATATCAAGAAGACTGCAACAATATCAAATGCACACAAATATTTACTGATATTATATACAGGATTCAAAAATCAATCTTCTAAAACGATAGTCACAAAAAAGGTATTTATTTTTGTTAAAGGGACCAAAGCTAGTTCTTAATGTAAAAAAAAAAAAAAAAGGTAGAAAACGTACCATAAAAATATTTTACTGGTTGGCAACAAATTACATGCGCAAAGTGGGGACTTTCAAAGACATTATTATTCAAGTTCAGGCCATTTCCCATACCATAATCTATCACATGCTCCAAACTGGGTTTTTTTTCTGAGAATTTACTTTTTGTCTTACTGGAGGAAAATTTTACACTTACATCTCTTCTTGAAAGCTTATTACTAAAGCATTCAAAGGTAACTGGCCTGGCATGACAAAGACAGAAGTGTCTCAAATTAAAATCCACAATATAACATAATAAATCTACGAGACAAAAATATTTTGTTTTACACAAAGAAAGTAAATAAATGCATTTTTTCTAAGAGCTGCTGGTGTGTGTGTGTGTGTGTGTGTGTGTGTATGTGTTGTACGCAATTCTATATTGTCAAAATGTTCTATTTCTTCCTTGGTTTCAATACTTGGGCACTTTGGTGTAGTCCTCTTGTTGTACACTTTTGCATAGACAGATAGACAGGATCATGCCCAGAAGCTATTAGGGAGAAAAACACATGTCAGTTAATATTTCTTCAAAGGCCATTAGTGACAGTTTCTAGATGTTTGGGGAAAAAAACTGAGCTAAACATGCAAGCATCAGTATGTTTAAAAACTAGTCATGTCCCTTTTTATTTCACACATCTCAGGTCAGATTAGTGAAGTAAGGCTACTTTGCACACTATAGATACCTTAAACCCCACAAAAATATGAAGCACTATCACAATCAATTAGTTTCAATATGGCCAAGTAGACAAACCCCTTTTAGAGTAACTGATACGATTCTGTAAACCATTTAATTGTTACCAGATGTTTCTAATGGAGAATAACCTACCTCAACTACCGCCACGCCAAGGCAAATGCCAAGGATTACCCCAGCATTGGTGAGGATCCAGTCCTCAACACTGGAGGAACATCCCTAAGGAGATAATCATAATGTTAGACATCTCTATACCTACTGCCTCCGCAATGCTACATCTTTGCTAGCAATTCCTTGCCACCAACTTCCGCATTTCTTTATAAATATATACGAAAAGGCAAGCATTATAGGCTAAGCCACCAAATCTCCCAGCAAAGGATAATGACATTTCTGATTGACAACACTGGCATAGTGACACAGGGCCACAAGTTAGACAATTACACATGGTTTTGAATAAAGCTCTACTTTGAACACTAACAATTACAAGCTCTTAATTTCTCTTTGAAAATAAATTTACACCACAAATTAGTTTAAATAGAGGAACTATACTACAGGTTCTGTTACAGCACGGTTCATAATGTGTTTCTATGTGAACTCTAGGCGCATGTTATTTCAATACTGATACTCAGTACAGAAGTTACTTCTTGTGAAGAGAAAGGTCAGTTCCAAATAGAATCTGCAGATTAGTAACATTAAACACTGCTTGTTTCAATGTGTGTACTAACACACACACTCTAATTCAGTATTACTTTCTCAGTAAGCTTGTCATAATCATTACTCAGGGATTGAATAGATTTAGTAGAACAAAAAATATATAAAGAATTAATCAATTTTATTACTGACGTGGTAATACAAAAATCATATCACTTACTGTTTCATAAACCGGCCAGTCGGGTGAGAGCGCCTCACAGAAGCCACTCTCTGAAGAATTGCCTGCGGAGTGCGACACATTCTGGCAGGAGCAGGGAAACAACAGCTGGGAGCTGTTCACTATAACTGGATTACCCTGCCAGTCCTCACGACCACTCCAGCCACAGCACTCCATCTGGATCAAGAGGGAAGAGCAGAGCAGCGAGAGAAAGAAGACATTAAGGGATTGGTAGACCATGTGTTTTCAGAGAAACATAAAAATAAACTACTAATAAAAAATTTGTTGTTCCCAAGAGCCCTTGAAAACAACTGTAATCGACTGAAGGTTTTCTGCTGAAAGCGACATAATTGTAAACCATTCATCCAAACAACGTATTCAGTGGTTTTGATCATCTTAGGTTGGTTTTTGTGTCTTACATTTTTCTGAATGAAGTCCCATGCCTGCTCAGTAGTGGAGTTCTTGCCAGGGTAGTTATTAAGGACCTTGGTCACAATCTTGGACATCTCGTTATTAAGCTGCAATAGAGGGATGACGGAACAGAGACATAAGTCTAGTGATCCATCTCCGAGAACACTCTTAACAGCAGATAATAACTTATAATTAGTTTCATATTTGTGAAGTTAACATTTGGTTTAGTACTGCAGAATTGTAAGGTCCAGACTGGGGAAAACACATTTAAACTAGCTTTTAACCTGTAGATTTATTTAAAAAACTATTCACACACATTTTGCTATCAAAGTGAGCTGTAAAGTAATTTTACTATAAATTTAAATGAAAAATATATTTTTTGGGCAAACCACACCCTTACCATCATCTTAACCCTAAATTAACCTTACCTGTCACCCATAGCCTAACCATAAGCATAACATTTTATATACTGTTTTATTGTAGAGACAAACTTTCTGATTTTTAAAAGTCAATCAAAAGAAGTGTAGTTGCATGTCAGTTATATTGTCAGTTCAAAGAAAACAACATAGCCCATTTTAAAACATTTGGGTTCACCTAATTTTTCCATATTTGCAATGTCATTTGCAGTTTGTTGAATTTACTTCAATAATTTTCTAAAGCAAAGTGGAAATTTGGGCTTGTTTGATGCATAAACAGTTTTGGGTTGTTGCAAGTAGAAAGGTGTTTGAACATGGTCAACAAGCCAGGGTTTCTCAACGAATCAACACTGTGATTTGTGAAGACTTACATATGTTTGCTATTCCCTTGTATCTGTCCTAGCCATAACTAGCAGACAAACCTTCCACAAACCTTACCTTAAGCGATTCATTTTAAAACACCTGGTGACCATGTCTGAACTTCTGATACCAAGGTTTACGGGATAATAATAATAACCGTATGCCAGCCTTATCAGTACTATTCTTGATCATGATGTGAAGTTGTATCACATAAATGCAAACTTGAGGATAGCTAGAGAACGAAACTAGAAAACTTTGAGAAAGAAAACTAAGCCAGCTGAGAGAACGTGAAAAATGTTTTGAAAATGTTTTAGATGCTAGACACTTCAAAACTGTCTTTCTATGGTAAAGAAAGGGTGACCAGAGATTAACTTGACATGTACAAAAGGCCACCATTCTTCCTTTTACATCTTAAAACTAATGCCATAAATGCCATCACTCACCAGGTCTTTTTGGAAGTACATGAGCACACCAGCAGCCACCTGAGCGATGAGGATCAGCAGGAGGCATGTGAAGTACTGACAAGGGGGAAAAGAAAGCATCATGGGATATAGTATGTATCATCAAACCTGATAGCCGGGCTATGGATTAGACTCATTAGACCAGCCTGCTGATAAGATATACAAATAATTACATTTCTGTTAGCAGTATTGCAGAAAGAAAATACTGTGTATAACGTTCTTGAAGATTTACCAAAGAGGCCAGTGAGCTCAAATGTATGAACATTCTTAAATAGAAACATTGTCATTTTTATATGCAATACAGTAATCTGCTGTATGAACCACACTAGGATAAAAGTATATAATTTCCCCCTGTAATCTGTCCACCTATAACATCTCTCATTGTGCATTCTCCCTATCAGTACATGTCGTTAGGAAGCAAAAGCTGCTTTCCACAGTTGCTCACCAGGCCCAGCAGGCAGCGGATCTCGTAGATGGCACCCAGGCAGCCAAGAAAGCCCATGAGCATGGATAGAGCCCCCACACTAATCAGGATGTAGGAGCTCACCTGCATGGCCATGGAAGACTCTTCTGTTGAAAGAGAACAGGTGCACACCGGGGTTAGAATTCCATTAGCCGTTTAATGTCTTTTTTGAAAACGCCAGTATACCCTTTTCCTCGTCTACTGTTTAAACATTTCAGAGTAAAAATGAGAAAGACAGTCCCACAGAAAGGAGCAAAAATATAAATAAAGTGTGTCTTTATGAGGCTTCCAGGGAACTATAGAAAAAATAAAAGCTATGTTCTATGGAAAAGTAAAATACCAGGACATACATCAGGACGTTTGTGTTATAATTTAGGCAAGTGAGACCCTCATGAACCCAATAGAGACAAATAGTTTATCCATCCATCCATCCATCCATCCATCCATTAGCTATACCGCTTATCCTATGCAGGGTCGCGGGGGGGGCTGGAGCCTATCCCAGCCGACACAGGGCGAGAGGCGGGGTACACCCTGGACAGGTCGCCAGTCTATCACAGGGCCGACACATAGGGACAGACAACAACTCACACTCACATTCACACCTACGGACAATTTAGAGTCACCAATTAACCTGCATGTTTTTGGACTGTGGGAGGAAACCGGAGTACCCGGAGGAAACCCACGCAAACACGGGGAGAACACACAAACTCCACACAGAAAGACCCTTGGGTCAGGTGGGGATTGAACCCAGGACCTTCTTGCTGTGAGGAAGGAAGTACAGAAGGAAGGAACAAATAGTTTAGTGGAGGTTTAATACCGAAGGCCCCACTTCTAAAAATTCATTGTAAATTGTATATTTTTCAAAATATCCAGTGGTTATGCTACAGTTCAATAACTCTACATTTGGAATGCAGAGGATACATGATATTGTAGATTTTCCTGTAGCTACTCCACTACGAAAACCAATTGATGTACAACTGGGATGTTTAGATAAGAACACAAAACAGCAATATAATAGCCCATAAACTCTATACTGGAACTTTAGAGGCTAACCCTGTCTCTCGCACACATACACACAAAAAAAAGGCTCCCCTGTAGATAAGTGAAAATGTGGATATTGAAAAGTTAAACTCTTGGTTGCTTGGGGGCTTTAGGGATTGGGGGTACCCGCTGGGGGACACGTGACCCTGTCACTTGCAGCTGGAGCCCAAATACAAACGTGAAAGAAAAGAGGGGGTTGGCTTTCTACTCTAGCATGGGACATCTGGGGACTTATAACAAATGACAAAAAGAAACGCATAGAACTATTTCCATTTTTAGACACAGGCAAAGATATGAGCCAATACATATGCTTACTTTTTTTATTTTCCTTTTAACTATTCAGTTTCTAAAACCTTGCGGTCATTGAACAAAAAATCTTTACATTGCGCAAGAGCCAACAACTGATTTTTATCTCATTCAGGCGAAAATTAGCACATTGATTCAATCTCGCAACGCTGTGATCATCTTTTAATCCAACAGGGCATTTACTGTGTATACAAAACGTGCCATTCGGGGCTCTGCCCAATCAATACACCTCATTTATGTCTAGACACAAAGCCAACTGTACAGTGTACTTTAACCCTTTGCTGGCAGAGCGGCAAAATCATCCACAATGTATGACCACACTCCAACCTCGATTGAACCCCGGTTGAGAGAACGAGGGATATTCATCTTACTTATTTTTTTCTCCCTTTTCTTTGCTTGGCTGGGTCAGTGATGTAGTCGATTGGGTAGTGTATGTGTGTGTGTGTGTGTGTGTGTGTGTGTGTGTGTGTGTGTGTGTGTGTGGGTAATGATGATGAGTAAGGCAGTGAGAGCGCTAGTTGGCCAGGGCTGACGTGATGCATGCTGATGGGGGAACGGGCAGAAAGAGCCCAGTGTCTTGTGTGAGAACACCTGCCGAGCGTCCACAGACAAGTGGACAATGTGCCCTGTAATGTTCCATTTTTCTGAGAGCACACACTGACTCTTTATTGCTCTCCCTCCTCTGTTTGGCTGTACATATCTAATTCTAACCCCGACTCGGTCAAGGTGCGTGTATGTGTTTGTGTTTGTGTGTGTGTGTGTGTGTGTGTGTGTGTGTGTGTATATTATAGTATCACCAATTAGACCTTGTTGGTTCTCATCAAAACATTTTACTTTCTTGTGAGCAGGGTCCAGTTTTTTTCAAAAAGCTTCATTTTACATGGGACACTTACGTAGAACAGCTATGAAGCTTTGATTGTCGAGGAGAACCCACAGTCCAAAGCCCATAATGAGTGCTCCAAACAGCTGTAAAGTAAAACAAAAACGATTATAGACCACATTTTAACAAAATGCTGCAACCTTTATTGTGGCTCCCTTCTTGTGTGAGAGCAGGCGCTTATGCTGATCTGAGTGTCAAAAGTACCTCAAGTCTCTATTGCACTCACATCTCAAACACACACTCTCTCTCTCTCTCTCTCTCTCTCTCTCTCTCTCTCTCTCTCTCTCTCTCTCTCTCTCTCTCTCTCTCTCTCTCTCTCTCTCTCTCTCTCTCTCTCTCTCTCTCTCTCTCTCTCTCTCTCTCATCAACGAACAGTTTCTATAACTGAGAAGTCTTAAGCCTAGAATCAGAGATGTAATTCCCTCTACAGAGAGAGAACTAAATAAACTGAAAAAAGTCTCAAGTGTGTGTGAAAGTGAGTATTGCACAGAGTGCGTTGTATCAAAGTCAGTCAAGTATTAATGAATATTTATACATTAATAAAAACTTACAAAAAAGATGAGGTTGAAGAGGAAGAGAAAGTACTTTGTTGCAGTCGTGCAGCCTTTCCCCATAGTGACAGATCTGTGAACATTCCAACATAACAGGTAAGTAAAGTTATGACCGGATAATTATGAAACCCTAGCATGAATTGGTTGACTAAAAAGGTGAACCACAAAGAGGGTGGCAGTCTGTGTGTTTGTCTGGATTTGTTCTGGACAGCATAAAGGCCTCTAAGTGGTGACAGATGTATGAAACCACACTCCTCAGTGGCTAAGCTGAGCTGACTGCTCGTGATGGGGTCTAGGGGCTCAAATCTCTAGGATTACACCCATGCGACCAGCATAACACAGCCTCAATCTACAATGATAGGAACACAAAGGTCAAATGGGACTTAAACCTTCTCTAACATCTCTGTTCTAGATGCAATCCAGTCAGTGTTTTATTTATCTTCTCTGAGGAGAACCATTGTTGGTTCTTTTTCTATTTTATTCTATTTCAAATAAAAGTATTCTTGTCCTCTCCCAATAGCTTTTTCTACCTTCTCCCTATCCCTCAGTCAAACAGTCAATTACTCCTGTAATGGCCATCAGATGTGCAAAAAAGAAATATAAAAAATCTATGGAAATATGGTTCAATATTCTCGCCCAAGTGGTGCCATGTTGAGAGAGTGCCTTGGTTGGGCAGGCAACCAACATTCCCATCACTGTAAATAGGTTACTGTTACACTACTGCCTATGCCAGTTTTGGCCTGTATGGATAAGAGAAAGAGAAAGATAAATAGCGAGAGCGAGCGAGCGAGAGAGAGAGAGAGAGCCACACAGACAGACAGACAGACAGACAGATAGACAGACAGATAGACAGATAGACAGATAGATAGGCTGGCAGGCATTGAGATAAACAGACAAACAGAGAGCACCAGCATGGATTTCAGCCAATTTGCACAGTAGTGGAAAGGATTATTGAACAGTACAGAGCACATTAAAGCCAAATCAGACTAGTCTAGGTCAGCACAATGCAAATAACCCTCCATCCATAAAATTGCACATATTTCATTCTAACTTAAGTAAATGCAAATTGTAATGCAATTCCGTTGACACAAATAAACAAATATTACTTTTTACGTGACAATCTCACGTTTAAAAGCCAAATGGCACCATAAAGGCAGGCCTAAGCACCATAAAATTTTATTATTCTCTACTTATTGACCTAAAACATCTCATACACACACACACACACACACACACACACACACACACACACACACACACACACACACACACACACACACTAATAATACTATAGATATTACTTTCAGAAAATAACACAAATCGCAGAGAGATATTTTAGAAAGTAGTTTGATAAATACTAGCCACAGCGACATTTACATGTGTAAGACTGTTATCAGAGAGCTACTGGACTATACTTGTTTAGTAAGTTACCCAAGTAAGTAGTAATCGGGCCATTAACAAAGACCGGAAACTTCTGTTGAGTAAAACATCTGAAATAATACAATTATATGTTGTACTTGACATACATTTTGTCTACTTACAAGTTTAAATATAGCTTTCAAAATATTAGTCTCATCATAGTTTTAATCAAAACGCAATTAGCCTAGTTTTGTCCAGGCTCCAGCCCTTCCCTTCCCTCACAGAGCATGAGACAGGGCCCCCCTTTGAATCACTACTGAGACAATAGAAGCTTCAGCCAAGCTTTTCTTTTCTACTACAAAAGCAGAAACATGACACACCAAGGACAAGTCCTAAAGTATGTTCACCTTAACACAGTAATAACTGAATAAAAAGAATCCCTCCTACATAGCCTACATTGTTTACCAACTTCAACTAACACCTACAAGGTTAGGCCCCGCCCCACCTAATCTTAATGTATCAAGCCAGCAGGACAATACAAAAAAATTTTTATGCCAAAGACTAAGAAAACCCAGAAAACTAGGTTCAAGGTTTGGGAGGAGTTGGGTAAGATAAGGGTATGGGTTTTTGCTATAACAATGACACAAAGGCACCCCACTAAGTACATTTTTCAAGGAGAGACTTAACAGCTAAACTGCTTTCTGCATCCCGCACAAGTTTATTAGGATTGAATTGAATAGGTGGTTTCAAACTGTCCAGTCGGCGATGAAGAGATGTGCATGTCATGAAAGAATTAGCTTGGTGAGAAACAGAGGCCTCTGCATTTTGAGACCTTGTCCTTACTCCTCACCTGTCCCTCCCCACACCCTCTTCTTTCAGTTACCTAGTTGGTTTTGACTAAGCTATGGTTGGGTTATCACGAACATCCAAATTAAATTTGCCACAGTCTCAATGATAAAATCTAGAATAAATGTGTCTGTACTAAATGACTTCCTGTAGTGCAATTACACTTAACAGGATACACAGGTTATACATTGTTAGCAAGTGTTCACTTTCCAATGCTGGAATAAGCCCATTTAAGCAACATTACCTACCCAAAGATTACAGTAGACAAAAAACAATTTGTAGTCTATCCATATTTGGAGACAAGGAGAGAACCCAGTTGTTTACAAAGTAACCAATAGCATAACATGGGAGAGAGACTCAAACTTATGATGCCCTCATGCTTGTTGCAGCAGTCACACAGAAATTAGCTGAATGTGCATCTGTAAAACATTGCATCCTACCATTTCTGAGTACGCGCCTTTGCATCAATGAAATCACCTAATGTGGATTTAGTCTTCTCAGCTCTGGTCAATTAAGCACAACAGATACAGTTTGATTTTATCTTGGCACAGGTGCAAGTTACAAATAGCATTTTCAGTGCCAGTGGTACAGATTGTTATTATCAAAGGCCAATGTCCATGGGAGTCTCTCTCACTAGACACAACTCTGACACACACTACTGATAGGTGTTTTTCCCTGAAACTTGACAATTTGAACAGATGGCCTCTGCTTCTGGCATTACCGGTAGATCAAGATTCCAACCTTCATGTTCAAAACTGGACATCCATGATCATGATTAGCACAGCATCCCATTGAAACAAACCCTTAAATGGATTTTGATTCATGATAAATGTATCTTTGCATATTAAATGTATGTTGCACTGTAGGTCTAAAAGTAGCAGATGCGCAAGATGGACACATGTCTTGTTCTCAATTAAAATAGTAGCATAATTTATTAATTAGTAATTTATTACCAAACCCTGCATAAACTGGTAATTGTTGAAATCTCAAGAGGGTATAGATTCATTATTTAAGTATAAAACCTATGCTAACTAGTTCAAATTTGTACGAGTAGCCTACAATGGTATTTTAACAACTTTACTTCAAACGCACATTGGACGACCACAGGAGATCCCTTATGATTGCAATTGGATGGTTTGTTACACAGACACAACATAGCAGTGACCAACCACCACTACAGGACAGCATTAATTATGAACGAGTCAGTAAATCCTACATTCCAAACAGTTTAAACTGTAATTCAGGCTATGCTGGTTTCTGCGGGATCAGACTAAATAACGAGTACCCGCTGTACACATGAGCAACTAAGTAATCATGTATTTGCAGTCAATTCTACTTACGTGTTTGAGCGGAGTAACAGAAGTTGGCAGCCTGTACGATTGTTCACTATCTTTGCACTGGAAGCATTTAGACGGTGTCCAGCACAATAAAGCTGAGTTTGAACAACACGACTAAACGTATGTGAAGTTGAGAACATCCCCACTTCCCCACCGTGTGGCAGATATGGGAATTGGGTGTGATGACCAATTTAACCCATACATCCCCGCGAAACTCACGTTAAAGACGTAGAGATTCGAATGACGTCACAACAACAGCCAAAACCGGGTGGCGGAAACATCGCCATATTTCTATTTCTATATCGCCATGTAATATATTTTTTATTTATTTTTACAGTTAGGTAAAGTAGGCCAGCTTGCTAGCCAGTTTGATTTTGATGTTTGAACAAAAATACTCAATTGTGTATGAAAGTTCACAACATGGTCCCACATTCCCAAACTACCCAGGCCACGACCTGACTGTGACATAAAAAGTCAAAGTTATGTCTTCATGTCAATCGCTCAAGTGCATATTTACTTTAATGGTCTTCTCAAAAACCTATTTTCCACCTCTCATCAGAAACCTTTCACTGAAATCTAAATCACAAATGCTGGTGCCAAGTCTCCAATCTCAAATTTGCATCAAATTGCACATATGTAACCCAAGCACCAAGACTGTATACTGAACAGTTACCTCAGTATTTAGCCTGTGTCAACATTTCGTGGCCCTTGAGTATTTTTGTGTGTCCAAACATGCATTGCTTGCTTTGCCTTGTGTAAAGCACATTGAATTGCCTTTGTGTATGAAATGAATACAAATACATTTGATTTGATTGGAACATGTCTTCCCAAATAACTAAGTGGTCAACTGTTTGTCTCAATTAAAAAGTTGAGGGTTCAAATCTTGGCGGTATCTTCAAATTTTCAAACAAGCTTTCAAATCCTCCAACTTTGCTTGGACCCCAATCATTATGGCTATAGTAGGCTATTTAAAACGCTGATTGCGCAAGCTAGAATATATTTTAATGACACAAGTAAAGACGTGGCTAAAGCATTCATTGTTTTTGACGCCTTTTTTTTAAGGTCTTCAAATAAAATATGGCTGTACTGTAATAGTTTAGTTTACCCACATTTAGACACTCAAATTGCATACATATCTTCAACAAGCACCCTATAGCAGCAATAAAGGTAGACATGATGAGGTCAGATCAGGACCTTGTTTCAATGGTCTATTCACCTTGGTTGTCTAAGCAGACCACAGCATACAGCATACTGAACAGTTACGTAAGACTTATTCATTGTTAAAGATGAATAAGGCTATTTCCAATGGAGTGCTA
The DNA here is from genome assembly GCA_026901105.3 of Galaxias olidus. Classification (NCBI taxonomy): domain Eukaryota; kingdom Metazoa; phylum Chordata; class Actinopteri; order Galaxiiformes; family Galaxiidae; genus Galaxias; species Galaxias olidus. The sequence continues at coordinate 21,181 of JAPMUY010007709.1, read as the reverse complement.
TGGCTCTCCAAGCTGCAATAAATTATCTGGCCTTATAGGACTACCTCACACTAAATATTTCAAAGGTTTAAAGTCTCCATTACTAATTACAGACAAGGGGTTGCCCCTGAAAAAGGAGATACATTTATATGTTCACTGTCAGATTAATTTATAAAACATCACAATAAAAGGAGCAGGAGTCTGAAATAACCAAACATTAGTTAATTGTTGAAGCTGTCTGTTGTGACGGTACCAGAAAGAATTATTTATTCAAAGTTGCAAACCTTTTCCGTCCATGAGCCCCGTTGTTCAATGTTACAATAGTAAAGCTCTGAGTGTGGCATAAAGAATAGACAATGATTCTATTGCAGTGGCTATCATCCTATTACCTCACACTGAACTGTCAGTGCTGACTCTTGCTGGTGTCTTTGCTTAGAGAGAAGCATGGTCACTATTCCTATCTCCATTGGTGTCTGAAATGTATTGTCCTGATGTATTGTGCACAATACAAAGCAGACCTCAAATATCTACTTCTAGGGAACAGTCACAAATATCTCAAATATAAACAGTACACACAGACACACACACACACACACACACACAGACACACACACACACACACACACACACACACACACTCAATCCCTTTGGCCTAAAATCAGACAGAATTGCTGTACGCAGCCCATGAACCACCTAATCTTCAGTAAATTCAGAGAGTATTCAGACCCCTTCACTTTTTCCACATTTTCTTACACTACAGCTTTATTAAAAAATGTATAATATTCTCTGATATTTCCGTATTTTCATATTTATTTTTTTTTTAAATAAATTTGCACAAACTTCTACCTGTTTTTGCTTTGCCATTATGGGGTATTGTGTGTAGATTGATAAGCAGGGGCGTAATTTAGGACAGGACACATGTCCCCCCCCCCCCCCCTTTTTCAGAAGGCAGTGTAACTTTACATATAAAGTGTATATAAACGGCAGAAACTGTGTCGCCCCCACCTTTTAAAATCAAATTGATAAGAAATGTGTTTTATCAATTTAAAGATGTGACACGTGGAAAAAATGAAATGGTCTGAATTCACTTTATAATACGTCCTTAATAATCGTTTTAAAAAAAGAATAACAATTGCACGTTATTTTAACGTAATTGGAATTAAGAATGTCCTCATCAAACCTAGGCAGTAGAGGGCAATATACTTATTGGAACTGTTATTTAACAGAGCCTTTTTTTCCCCCTTTTACAATACATTCAGCACGGATGAAGAGTGGAGAATACATAAAACATCTGGATGAGCTTGGTATGAGCTCCTCTCAATGCACCAGCACTGGTTCATCTGCTTCTGGGGGAGTATCCTTAGTTCTTTCCAATAAATGTTGTGGATTCTATCCCAATTGAATAAATAATACAGAGGAAGCTCAAACCATCAACAGCTAAATAGTCATAATGTGCTAGTGGTTCAATTACATGTTGTACACATCGAAAGGTTTACAAATTGCAATATAACAATTTTCTATAAACACCTATAAAAAACTACCAAACTGACCAACATTTTGAGATATGGGTGACCTCGTTATTTAAATAACAGCAGTGTAAAGTACAAAATTGCATTGCAATTCATTGTTCAGTGACTTATATGGCTTTAAACACCACAGACGCCTTAAACGTCCATAGTTAAATTAAATTAAATAATCAATGGCATTACAAAATGAGTGATTAGAAAATAAACCAAGGGGGTGTCAATTAGGAGACTGGTAATATATATGTTTCATTCCTGGACAGTGAAACCAAAGAACCTGCCACAATTTACAGTATGGTCTCAGAGCTTGTTCCGGATTGTCCAGTACCTCACCTTAGGCCATGAACAGATTTGATCGCTCTGAAAAATGTAATCATAAAGTAAAACAGTGAACCTAAATTAATATTAGAGGCTAGTTTAACACAATATATTCTACTTTCAAGTGCCACCTTGCTATGAAGTATTGCACATTCAACGTCATTTCACTTTATACATACCATTCAAGTGCTGAATGCATTTTGATGTGTTAAACCAATACATATTCTGCAATGCGTGATTTCAGACGGCCTAATCCGTGGGCATATCTCAATCCCAAAAGCTATGATGGATGAATCAGTGACGTCAATTCCTGGTTGTTCCTGAACAACATACATACAGTATATGTTTGTTTTGTATTTGTTAGTGCTACAAGTCAGCTGCTTGAAGACACTTCCAACTATTCAACAATATTGGTATTCTAAATTAAATTGAGCGAAGACACTTTTCTTGACTAGACAATAGATTGAAAAATGGTCTGGCGCCTGCCTGCTTAATCACAATATACCTGCTAAGCACCTATCAGCCACAGTACCCTATACATCTTGTACTCAATAGTCTTGCGTGGCCATCCCACCACATGTAGTTCTTTCAAACTGGAGATGTGGTGAGTTTTCCATAAGATTCTTCTCTCCGCTTTCAAATCAAAACGCAAGCGTGATTGGTACTTATGAAGTCACTCACTCTTTGACGAAGCGACTTAAAATTAAATTACAGAGGCAGTCCCCCTGGAGCAATTTAGGGTTAAGGGCACCTAGTGGTAGTGTTTCCAGGTGGCTTGAACTCGGTCACCAGGTTACAGTTTCTACCCACTAGGCCACCACTATCCCATTAGCACCACTAGCTACCTATGCAGTAACACATGTGTTTGAAGCTCTGTCTATTTCAATACTTGGTTATTCTTGAATACTAACAAGTTGCTAGTCTCCAATTGCATCATTTGGACTTTGTGTCTTTCAAACCAAAGCTAGAACCGAGGCTAAGTACTCAATAGTGATAAGTTATTAATTGATTTGATAAATCAATGTTCCATAGATACATTTCGATGTGTAATAGGTATTTGTATATCAACATTATCGGTCAATTGTTGATTGTATTCATCCATACACCCTCACACATTTACACACTAAAAAAAGCTACACAAATTCCAATGACAAGAATTCCAGGAGTTACAGAATATTATAAACAACAGTCGTAAGATAAGATAAATGTAAGCTAAATGTCAGGCATCTATCTGACCACAAGCAAATAAAACCTCTTCACCAGCCTAAGCAAGACTTAACAAGATGGTATCGACAGACTTGCTACCGTTGTTAGAGTAACATTTAATTTAATGTACCTTAAAATAGAGAACAGACAAGAATGTATTCTCACAAAGAAACTTTATGCTGTTTTCAAGTATTCAAAACTGTTAAATAAGTACAAGATGTGTTCACATGATTTTCATACTGGACAATAAGCACTGTCCACTTTTAAATCTCTTCATGTGTTTTTCACTAACGCAACACTCTAATAAAATGTCCGCAAACTATTCACATTTCTGTTATTTTTTTAAATTAACCAATCAGATAACTGGACAGCTGGCTATTGAACAAAGACCACATAGACGGTACACCAGGGACAGTATAGTGTTGAATGGAGACGTCCACGGAAGGAAAGGGCACGTTTAGCCATGTTCAGAACTATGATAAGCTGCTGGTGATATGAACAGTACATTTGAACAGAAAAGGTAGGCTAGCGTACATCTCTGTTGATCCCTTGATCCATTTGGCAGGTCAATACTTCAACATTACAAGAAAAAAATAATATACAGAAGGACTGATTGTGTGTCAAGAAAGTGTTAAAAAATCACAGTAAATAAAAAAAAGTCAAACAAATTTGGTCATAAGTATGCTGAAGGCTCTTTGTTAAGGCACCTAATGCTCTTTATAAATTTAGGTGGAATTTGGCAAATCACAGAGTTTACTATCGCTATTCAAACAGCTGACTTTCTGCACTAGGGACAACAGCTCGGACGCCCTAGAGGGTTTGGTTGGAAACAGTGGGCTTATGAGACACTTATAATCTATACATCTAACTACAAACTGCATTGTTATTATAATTGTATAAAGCAATAAACATTTTAAAATGTGTGGGTTGTAATAAAAACAACAAGACAAATAAAAGAAGCTTACACTTCTTTACTAGTGTTTCTATGAGACCTTTACAATTCCAAGTGTTATCAAATTGATCCCTCTTTTGTTGTCAATAAATAGATGAGCATCAATAGAATAAGATAAACAAAAAACATGTTCCAGTCTTTCTGTACATTACTTTTTGTGACTTCATGATGACATTTATAAAGTATACCGGCAGCCCAAATACATCCATTCTCTAAAACCCAGATTGAACTTTTAAAATAAAATGTATACACTTTATGCGGCATATATGTTCCATGTTGTCATTATGCACAGTAGGATCATTTCAAAAGCCTAAAAATTGGTCCTTACTCAGAGTTGGAATTCCTACAACTGTACTTAATGAATCTCAAGTATTTATTTTTTTTTTTGGTGTTTCTTTTCTTGGTTCAACTGGAAAAACCTGTTCACAATTAAAATAAAGTACAGCATTGCTTTTACCAAATGTGTGTGTAGCACAAATCCAGATGTGTCTTAATCAAATATCTGTGCATTTCAGATGGTTTAAGATGGGTTTAAGATAACTTAGCAGTATCTAATAGGGTTAACAGTCCTCGCATGCTTATACTTTGGAAATGGAATGTGAGGCCATGGTAGACAGGCCACTTGCAAAGCAAGGGGTGGCAATCAATTTGAACTCGGGTGCAGTGATTTTAACGAGACTTGATTATTCTATTGGTACTACTAAGGACAACTGTAATCCCCTATAACACTTTAGACTTGCAACCAATTTAATTTTTAGGGAGCTGTTCCCAAACATAAAATCATTTACATACATATTTCTCATAATTTAGATGAACAATCCTTCTGATATAAATATTGGTTAAAGGACTTGAAGTGGATCTTAACAAATGAACATACTGGCAAATGAAAGCATGGCACTTATTTCCAATGGACAACCACTTTATCAGAATAGTTATGGACCTCCAACCCCATACATACACAAAATCTGGTTTGCCACAAGAGTTGCGAACTTTAAAACAAAAGAAAATTTAATAAAAATCTGCCTATGAGACAGTCACCATACTGTACACTTTCTACAATATTCATGTCCATTATGAATTTAACAACAAGTGCATTCACTTAAAGGAACAATCCATCTAAAAGCTATTTGCTCTTATTTTTCACTGGGTACAGGCTCAGCTAAACAACAAGATCATCAGTAACCTATTTGAAATACCTTGCAGCTGGTTTCTACAAAGTATAATCAATGTTGATGGAACAAGGCAAGTGACCCATAACATCCTGTTGTAGCCAACCCCGTTTCTTACAAATAGCTTAAGTATGTTCATAATATCACATGTGACAGGAACTAGCTAAACAATGACTAGGTACTGCAACTTGTGAAAGTGAAAAACAAGAAGTTTGTGTTTTAGGTGAAATGTCCCTTTAATTTAAAGAAACTTTCATTTGATTCTTTTAAATTTTTCAGCATCTTTGTTTTTAAATTACTTTACTTATTTTACATCAACACACCAGTTGATTAGTGAGTCATCTTTATTTACATGTAAGGTGGAGTGATGAGCTCCAGTGCTTATGCATTGAGCCTCAGAGACTGATCCTCTCTCCTCCTGGAGGAGATATCGATGTCTATCGAGTCTTTTCCCACAATCAGCCGAAGACGTTTTGCCGTTGGGAGTGGAATGAAATCGTCCTCAAACTCATTGTCAAAGTAGTCATCATCATCATCATCTTCGTCCTCTTCATCCTCTTCCTCCTCTTCTTCGTCAGAGGAAGAATCCTCCATGACGTTTTGAGTCCGGTGACCACCATTCCTTGCTTCTACAGTCTGACTCACATCCCCATTGTAGGAGACCTCGCCCGAATGAGTCTGAGATATTCGCCGGCCATCGTCTTCCCTCTTGAGCTGGATCTTTAGCTTAGTGGAGCTGCTGTGTGCAACAGAACTAAAGCCATTGTTCAGTTTGGCCACATATGAGCTTCCCTTGTCCTTGTCGTGGTCCTTGCTGAACTTAATGCTGATCTTAGAGGATGAGGAGGAGGAAGAATTGACAGTTGAAGCCAGTGTGCTAGAGGAGCCAACGACCTCACTTGGCTCATTGGTCTTGCTACTGCTGCTGTCTCTCCGCCGGCGGAGTGTCAGCTTTGGGATTCCCGTATTGTTCTCCAGGATAAGCTGGGCGTCGTAACGTGTTATTCGGCGCTTCTTTTTCACCTTGCCTTGGGTCCGGCAGCTACTCTTACCCTTGTCTCTATGGAGTGATTTACTGCCATTAACCACCCCATTAAAGTCCCTGTGTCTGTCAGGCAAGCCCAACAGTCTTTCATTACAGTCTGTGATGTTAGCAGCTCGGGCAGCAGCAACCTCTGGCGTAAATGGCTCACTGTATGAGTCTTCACACTTTATTGTCCTCTCAGGCCGAAGCTGAGTCAGCTGCTTGCGCCTGGTGCAGGTTCTTTTCCTTGTGTAGCCAGCTTCCAGAGCCACCTGCTCAAGCCCCAAGCCATGGTGCAGATACTCCTCCATGTCTGCCGGTTCTGTTTTAATGAGAAGACCACCAGGAACTGAACTTTGGGCATCCTGAGCGCTGGGCTCGAGCTTTACTCCCGCTGCAGCTTCCTGGGCTTTTACAAGGGTCCTGGTGAACCTACGAGTTCTGTAAGTGCAAGACTGGCTCCCTTCACAGGCCGACAAACCTGGTAGATTATTGTTTTCCTTGGCAGCATGTCGGGTCAGGCAGCCTCTCTGGCCAAGGGTCTGTATGGGCCCATGTGTATCTTTCTCCTTCTTGATGGAGATGCTCTTACACAGCGACCCCTTTGGATCCCTGAGACCAAGCCGGCTTGCATCTCCTTTGACCGCTGTCTTGGCCTCTACACCCCGCCCACGGTTCCGCAAACGAACTTTACTGAGCGAGGGCTTAGATTGGGACTTTAGTCTCTTTGGTACCCTGTTATTGTTTATATGACTTTGTTTAGATGGTGAGGTAGAAGAAAGAGCTCTAGGTAGAGTTTGTTTTGTCTGAGTCCTGGTTTTGCTGAATTTCATGCCAGGGGAAGATAATTTCCTTACAGCTGGAGTGAAAGAGAAAAAATCACATAAACCCACTAAATAAATCAATTCTGGTAAAGGAAACAACCATAAGACAAATTCATATTATTGGAATGGCCCCATATTCAACACATTTTCCTGGATCACAGAACTGCTGCAGTGTATAGGGTGCACTTACATTGTACGGTTTTAGGCATTTCCTGAGAGTCTACATCTGTGTGGGAGCCAACAGAGTGAGTGTCTGAGCTCCTGCTCCCCTCTCCTAGCTTCTTTAAACGGTTGAGACGCTTGTCCGTCTCCCGTAGCCCGTATTTGCTGTTGATCACTGGAACTTCTGCTGGTGGCCCAGCTTTGGATTTGAAAGCACCAGTTCCTCGTCTGCTTGACCAAAACAAATACCAAAAAATAAGGACAACCAATCATACCACTTCCATAATTTATTTAAAACCAAATGTTTTAAATACGTTTTTTCGCTCCAGATGTTTTGCTTTGTGTTTTGCTTGCTACGAGTTTGCTGCTGCCCACCAAGTTCTACAGAAATCTTTACCTACTTTGGATATGTTTTTTGTCTGCCAGGGGGAATCTGCAGTTATCTACCCCCTACCCAGAGTATTTCAGATGCAGAATTGGGTGGGGAGCTTCGAACACTGGGCTAGGAAAGTAACGATACTTAGTGAGACAGTTTAATCGCAATGCAAATATGTGACGATTCAAATCGGCAACATGAAACATGAATTGCGATACAAAGGGCCTAACACTAAAGGTTGGCTCGTTCGCTAGCGGAGGCTAACGCTGACGGTTTTATGTATATGCTACTCTGTGTTGTTATATCTATCTCTCGTCATAGTTATATATGGTCATGATGACCATTACTATGACAGACTCATGTATAAAATGCTGTTTCATAAATGGGTAGTGGTTTCTGCGGTCTCTAGGACAGCTGTCCCGTTTACAGGCGGCTCCGTTGCCCTGGCCAACCTCACGTGATCGGAATAGTAAACTGTATTTATATATTTAAATATATATATATATATATATATATGTATGTATATGTATATATTTAAACGTGTGTATATATATAGAAATACATATATATATATACAGTACATACATATACAGTGCCTTGCAAAAGTATTCACCCCCCTTGGCTTGTTACTTATTTTGTTACATTACAACCTGTAATTTAAATGTTTTTTTATCTGAATTTTATGTGATGGATCTGCACAAAATAGTCTAAGTTGGTGAAGTGAAATGAGAAAAATATATATTAAAAATTATTTTTTTAAATAAAAATCTGGAAATTGGCATGTGCATATGTATTCACCCCCTTTTCTATGAAGCCCCTCAAAAGTTCTGGTGCAACCAATTACCTTCAGAAGTAACATAATTAGTGAAATGAAGTCCCCCTGTGTGTAATCTAAGTGTGACATGATCTGTCAGTATAAATACACCTTTTTTGAAAGGTCCCAGATGCTACAACACCACTAAGCAAGAGGCATCACACCATGAAGACCAAGGAGCTCTCCAATCAAGTCAGGGACAAAGTTGTTGAGAAGTACAAGTCAGGGTTGGGTTATAAAAAAATATCCAAATCTTTGATGATCCCCGGAGCACCATCAAATCCATCATCTTCGAATGGAAAGAACATGGTACCACAACAAACCTGCCAAGAGAGGGCCGCACACCAAAACTCACAGACCGGGCAAGGAGGGCATTAATCAGAGAGGCAGCACAGAGACCAAAGGTAACCCTAAAGGAGCTGCAGAGTTCCACAGCAGAGACTGGTGTATCTGTACATGGGACCACAATAAGCCGTACACTCCATAGAGCTGGGCTTTATGGAAGAGTGGCCAGAAAAAAGCCATTACTTAGTGTTAAAAATAAGAAGGCACGTTTTGAGTTTGCCAAAAGGCATGTGGGCGACTCCCCAAATGTATGGAGAAAGGTGCTCTGGTCAGATGAGACTAAAATTTTACTTTTCGGCCACCAAGGAAAACGCTATGTCTGGCGCAAACCCGACACATCCCATCACCCCAAGAACACCATCCCCACAGTGAAACATGGTGGTGGCAGCATCATGCTGTGGGGATGTTTTTCAGCAGCAGGGACTGGGAAACTGATTCGAGTCGAGGGAAAGATGGATGGTGCTAAATACAGGGATATTCTTGAGCAAAACCTGTTTCAGTCTGCCTGTGATTTGAGACTGGGACGGAGGTTCACCTTCCAGCAGGACAATGACCCGAAGCATACTGCTAAAGCGACACTCGAGTGGTTTAAGGGGAAACATTTAAATGTATTGGAATGGCCTAGTCAAAGCCCAGATCTCAATCCAATTGAGAATCTGTGGTCAGACTTGAAGATTGCTGTTCACAAGCGGAAACCATCCAACATGAAGGAGCTGGAGCAGTTTTGCCTTGAGGAATGGGCAAAAATCCCAGTGGCAAGATGTGGCAAGCTCATAGAGACTTATCCAAAGCGACTTGCAGCTGTAATTGCCGTAAAAGGTGGCTCTACAAAGTACTGACTTTAGGGGGGTGAATAGTTATGCACGCTGAAGTTTTCTGTTATTTTGTCCTATTTGTAGTTTGCTTCACAATAAAAAAAAAAATCACATCTTCAAAGTTGTAGGCATGTTCTGTGGATAAAATGATGCAAACCTTCAAACAATCCGTTCTAATTTTTTTTTACGGCAATTACAGCTGCAAGTCGCTTTGGATAAGTCTCTATGAGCTTGCCACATCTTGCCACTGTGTTTGTGCAGATCCATCACATAAAATTCAGATTAAAAAAACATTTAAATTACAGGTTGTAATGTAACAAAATAAGTAACAAGCCAAGGGGGTGAATACTTTTGCAAGGCACTGTATATGTGTGTACTGTATATATATATATATATATATATATATATATATATATATATATATATATATATATATATATATATATATACATATATATATATATACATATATATATATATATATATATATATATATATATATATATATATATATACACACACATATATACAGTGCTGTGCAAAAGTATTTACCCCGTTACAGATTTCTTCTGTTTTTGCTTCTTTGTCACACTTACATTTTTCAGATCATCAAACAAATGTTTATATCAGACAAAGTCACCCTGAGAGAATACAAAATGCAGTTTTTAAATGATGATTTCATTTATTAAGGGAAAAAAAGCTATCCAAACCAACCTGGCCCTATGTGAAAAAGTAATTGCCCCCTAAACCTAATAACTGGTTGTGCCACCCTTGGCGGCAACAACTGCAATCAAGCGTTTGCGATAACTGGCAATGAGTCTCTCACATCGCTGTGGAGAAATTTTGGCCCACTCTTCTTTGCAGAATTGTTTTATTTCAGCCACATTGGAGGGTTTTCGAGCATGAACGGCCTGTTTAAGGTCATGCCACAGCATCTCAATCGGATTTAAGTCCGGACTTTGACTAGGCCACTCCAAAACCTTAATTTTTTTTTTTTTTAGCCATTCAGAGCTGGACGTGCTGGTGTGCTTCGGATCATTGTCCTGCTGCATAACCCAAGTGCGCTTGAGCTTAAGGTCACGAACTGATGGCCGGACATTCTCCTTCAGGATTTTGGTAGAGAGCAGAATTCATGGTTCCATCAATTACGGCAAGTCGCCCAGGTTCTGAAGCAGCAAAGCAGCCCCAGACCATCACACTACCACCACCATGTTTGACTGTCGGTATGATGTTCTTTTCCTGAAATGCTGTGTTAGTTTTACACCAGATGTAACGGGACGCACACCTTCCAAAAAGTTCCACTTTTGTCTCGTCAGTCCACAGACTATTTTCCCAAGTCTTGGGGATCATCAAGATGTTTTTTGGCAAATGTGAGACGGCCTTTGAGTTCTTTTTGGTCAGCAGTGGTTTTCGCCTTGAAACTCACCTATGGATACCATGTTTGCCCAGTCTTTCTTATTGTTGAATCATGAACACTGACCTTAGCTGAGGCGAGTGAGGCCTGCGGTGCTTTAGATGTTGTTCTGGGTTCTTTTGGGACCTCCTGGATGAGTCGATGCGCTCTTGGAGTAATTTTGGTAGGCCGGCCACTCCTGGGAAGGTTCACCACTGTTCCATGTTTTCTCCATTTGTGAATAATGGCTCTCACTGTGGTTCGCTGGAGTCCCAAAGCCTTAGAAATGGCTTTGTAACCCTTTCCAGACTGATAGATGTCAATGACTTTGTTTCTCATCTGTTCTTGAATTTCTTCAGATCGGGGCATGATGTGTTGCTTTTTGAGATCTTTTAGCCTACTTCATGTTGTCAGACAGGTTCTATTTAAGTGATTTCTTGATTCTACAGTTCTGACAGTAATCAGGCCTGGATGTGCCCAGTGAAATTGAACTCGGCTTTCCAAAAAATATGGTTAATCACAGTTAATTCATGATTTAAAAAGGGGGGGCAATTACTTTTTCACATAGGGCCAGGTTGGTTTGGATCGCTTTTTTCCATTAATAAATAAAATCATCATTTAAAAACAGCTTTTTGTATTGACTCAGGTTATCTTTGTCTGATATAAAAATTTGTTTGATGATCTGAAACATTTAAGTGTGACAAAAAAGCAAAAACAGAAGAAATCTGTAAGGGGGCAAATACTTTTGCACAGCACTGCATATATATATATATATATATATATATATTGTGTGTGATTTCGGAATATGATAACTATACTGTCAGAAAATAAGTATTTTGTAGTCTTCTACAAAATCTTTTTCAGTCATAATTTGTCTTCATATCATTGAATTTTTTCATCGTGAGAAAACCGTTTTGCAGGACTTGTATCGTAATTCGTATCGAATCGTGAGTTTAGTGTATCTAAATTTCGGCTCAATAAACGGTTAAAAGTATTGGTAAATTGTCCAGACTGTATTTTAATAATTACGTAGTAGTAACTGTAAAATTATTTCATAGTAACATAAATTTTTTATGAGGCACAATAGCACTTTCTAAAACATAACATGAAAATCTTTGATTTACTGTTTGTCCTCTGTACAAAATTAATTGAAGTTCATTTGTTTTCTTTTGATATTTTGTCATTTTTCTTAATGTTGTTGAAATACATATTGTACGACACCATATATTGTTAGACAATGTTTTCGTTATATATATATATATATATATATATAAAACCACTAATTACATGGCATTTGACATTGTACAATTATTTGGCTGGTACAAAACCCATAATGCTACAACACCTACCGTTCACATGTATAACATTCACAAAACTCGTTATTTTCCCCAAAAAATCCATCTCCATAGTAACAGGAAATTTCTTCTCCTGGTTCTATGTCCCTTAGCACCTTAACACAAGCAGTGTCACGACCCGTTGATACAAACTGAAATAAAAAGTTAAAATTAAATGTACTAGGTTTCTAAATTTTACAATGATTAACATGATCTCAAACCAAATAATTTTGTCTTTGTAAAACAAACACTCACCTTACAATTTGGCCTGCAATCTGGAAGGAAATAAAATAAAGAAGTTTTAATTAAATATATTTTAAATAAGGTTTCGGAACATGTTAGTGTCAGCTCAAAAGTTTTAAAATGTTCTCCTGTACAATAAAGAATACAAAATATTTAAAACTTTCACACCACCTCTCTAATCTCAATACGTGTTGTCTTTTTATTTTTTTACTACATTTAATTTTTCTCCAATGGGCTTTACAGTGTTCCTTGGCCTTCTCTAGATTTTTTTGTAATACAGACCATAACATTACTATTACTGAAGGTGTAGCAAAGCATCATGAAAATATGATATTAACACTCATTTATTCTGAAATACTGACAAGTGGTCATCATGACAAATTTGCAATCAAGCCTTACAGAAACTGCATAAAATTTTTTTTTTTTTTTTTAAAAAGCCATTTCTTAACAAATGTTCACCTGTCTGTATCTTGGGAAATGTGCAGCAAGTTATGGAAATATTTGCTACCTTTAGAACTGGACAAGGTGCCAGACACTTGTAAAGACCACCCTTTAAAATACATTGAAATGTGGTGGCAGGAGAAAACCCACAGTCATGAATGCAGGAGTGAGCTTACAACTTACTAATAACTAATACATGAGTATTGAAATATTTTGTGTGCTATTGTTCAAGGAGTTTCTTTTATTTTATTCAAAGCATGAATATTTTGGCACAAATGTAAAACATTTAAATAGGTTGAATCATTTTCATAGGGACTGTAAGACTTAAAGCCTGCTTTAAGTCACGCACACAATTTTAACCCGACAAAATTAATTCAATTGTTTAGCCTAGGAACAGATTTATGTTAGCTATACCCATGTACCCATTCAGAACATCTATCAGTTCGGACGTCAGAGGGTGGCAATATTTTATACCATGGTTAATGAAGGCTGCAGGCCCCAGCCAAAGCTGTGCACAGTTCTTGCGGGTAGAGTACATGACGCTGAAATCATTCTCCCCATGCCTGAGCAGCATGTTCTCTTCACTCTCTGAAAGCTCAGCAATGCATCCAACAAGATACTCAATTTTATCATTTCTCTTCCTGTAGAACACAGAAAAAATAGGGGGATCAGAGAGGGTAAACGCATGTTGGTTAAAATGACAGTGAGGTTTTCATATACGATGTAAAATGTTACGATAAAGCTATTACCACTCTTTTGTAGCAACAATTTTAGCTCCATTTTGCTCTGAAGAATAGCGATTACATGGGAGAATTTCAAATCCGCTATCAGTGGCAAACATCCGGAGATAAACAAATACCTGTAAGAATAACAAAGAGGGTGATTGGTTTAATTTTTTTTTTTTATTTTACATTTTTGTTTTAAAGAGCACCCACCTACGTTTTTTTTTGGTTTTTTTAACACCCCGAGTTGCTCTTAGATTTAACCATGCATTCTGGTTACTAGTGTGTCAGCATAGCCAGGCTATGGAGCCACTTCATTTTCGCTTTGTGACACCACAGTAGCGACCCGAAAGAGTAATATTAGTCTTATACTTATTATATATGTCTTATATTAGTCTTATTAATAGACTAATATACTAATATAATATCGAAATTATGTATTTTTGTGCAACATAATTCACCGATCAATAACAGAAGAAAAAATTTATCACCATAAAAATCATAATAATAGACCAAAATTTATTTGGTACATATTTTTTGAAGATATTGTTTTGTTTAAACTTGAATATTTAATCAATATTTTTTATATAAAAGATATTCCATGTATTTACCACTTAAGTTCACCCATTTTCAAACTTTTCATATGTTTTTCATCAGTTACCAATGTTGTACCATTATATCGTCATTTAGTATTTCGCAATCAAACAGCAGACTGTCAAACGAGTTAGGAAAATAAAAATCGGTGTATCCCTTTAAAGAGCATTGCTCCAGGTTTTAGTATGAGATATACTCAAACGATTAAAAATAGAAAGGTAAAATGCTGATAAATCTCCAGTGTTGGGACCGCAGTTACCGTAATTTCACTACTATTCGTGGTAAATAGTAAAGTAACGCATTATTATTCACATTTGAGTAACTAAATTACAGTTAATGAACACCTAAATGGGCCGTTACTAGTTACTGTTATTTCCCTCTATATTGTGCTTTTACCGATAACAAATGTGTATTTTTTTTTGCCTCCCGGTCACTCCTTTACTGTTTATGATCAAACGTGACTTTTTCTTGTTTGTATGTCTGCGTGCAGTTCAGGAGCTCACCGTTATGTATAGCCCCCCTTCTTATGCCCCCTCAAAGTTATTTCATTAGCGTGAGGAAGAAGGTTACAGCAAACCACACATGCTATTTAGGGTTTGCCAATGTTACAGTGCATACGGAAAGTATTCATACCCCTTCACTTTTTCCACAGTTTATTATGTTACAGCCTAATTCCAAAATGGATTAAATAAAAAAAAAATTCTCAACATTCTACATACAATACCGCATAATGACCAAGTGAAAAAAGTATTTTTGAATTTTTTGCAAATGTATTAAAAATAAAAAAAATTCAATATCAAATGTACATAAGTATTCACATCCTTTGCTGTGACACTCAAAATTGAGCTCAGGTGCATCCCGTTTCCACTGATCATCCTTGAGATGTTTCTACAACTTGATTGTGGTAAATTCAATTGATTGGACATGATTTGGAAAGGCACACACCTGTTTATATAAGGTCCCACAGTTGACAGTGCATGTCAGAGCACAAACCAAGTTATGAAGTCTAAGGAATTGTCTGTAGACCTCCGAGACAGGATTGTATCGAGGCACAGATCTGGGGAAGGGTACAAAAAAATTTCTGCAGCATTGAAGGTCCCAACGAGCACAGTGGTCTCCATCATTCGCAAATGGAAGACGTTTGGAACCACCAGGACTCTTCCTAGAGCTGGCCGCCCGGCCAAACTGAGCAATCGGGGGAGAAGGGCCTTGGTCAGGGAGGTGACCAAGAATCTGATGGTCCCTCTGACAGAGCTCCAGTGTTCCTCTGTGGAGATGGGAGAACCTTCCAGAAGGACAACCATCTCTGCTGCACTCCACCAATCAGGCCTTTATGGTAGAGTGGCCAGACGGAAGCCACTCCTCAGTAAAAGGCACATGACAGCCCGCTTGGAGTTTGCCAAAAGGCACCTAAAGGACTCTCAGACCATGAGAAACAAAATTCTCTGGTCTGATGAAACCAAGATTGAACTCTTTGGCCTGAATGCCAAGCGTCATGTCTGGAGGAAACCAGGCACTGCTCATCACCTGGCCAATACCATCCCTACAGTGAAGCATGGTGGTGGCAGCATCATGCTGTGGGGGTGTTTTTCAGCGGCAGGAACTGGGAGACTAGTCAGGATCAAGGGAAAGATGAATGCAGCAATGTACAGAGAGATCCTTGATGAAAACCTGCTCCAGAGCGTTCTGGACCTCAGACTGGGGCGAAGGGTCACCTTCCAACAGCACAACAACCCTAAGCACACAGCCAAGATAACAAAGGAGTGGCTTTGGGACAAGTCTGTGAATGTCCCTGAGTGGCCCAGCCAGAGCCCAGACTTGAACACGATTGAACATCTTTGGAGAGATCTGAAAATGGCTGTGCACCGACGCTCCCCATCCAACTTGATGGAGCTTGAGACGATCTTCAAAGAAGAATTGTAAAAGTAAAGGGGTATGAATACTTTCCGGATGCACTGTATTTAAATCTGTATTGTTACCTAAGCATGTTTCATAACGAAGTAAATACTTTTTAAGGGGTGCCTCTGGTTTTAAACTGGTAATGAACGTTTGTTAAGCGCTTGACTTTAGTGGTTGTAGCCGGCCTACTTACTTGTAGCTATTAGCTAGGTAAACTTGGCATACTGGCTAGCTAAAGTCACAGCAGCGGTACCAGCTTGAACAAAACTTACTGTTTGCTCGGCTGATCTGGAGGGTGGCTTGGACACAAACAGCATGGGAAATATATTGTTACTTTAAAATTAAATAACGTTAATTGCTGAGCATTTTCTGAAACCTCATTATATTTCGTCCACTTTGAATTTAGGGAATATTATTTTGAGCTGGGAATGTAAGCCGTGTTTTGAGGCTTGTTGGTTGTGCCATTTGAGACTAGAATAAGTTGAACAAATATTTTGTGTTTTCAACAAGTCATGGTTTATTAGATTATTATTTGTGTTGCTATTTTAAAATATATGTATTTATTGGGGCCTATTGGCTAAAAGAAAGTAGGCCTACCACGGATCGATCACAAGTCAGCAGTGTGGGATAAAAAATAAAGCCTAAACTTCAGAGTTTAAGTAAATTGGGAAACGCAAAAGTTACTAACGTTAGTAACGCATTACTTTTTTAAGGGAGTAATCGGTAAAGTAACTTAGTTACTTTAAGAGGTAACGAGTGACTGTAACTACATGCAAATTTCCAGTAACTAGCACAACACTGTAAATCTCACATGCTGTTTGAAGAGTTTCTCTTGAGCTTTTGTCTTGTGAAGAAAATGGTGTCGGCACCAGTCTCCTGAAGTTAAGGCCCTAAAGGCTTTCTCCAAGTTGTCATGTTTTTTGAATCGTTCAATTATGTCCTTCAACTCCTCTTGCCTTCCCTTGATTGGTCTGAACCTAAAATAAAAACAGATGAAACAAATACAAGCATGAACGGCAAGTAGGATGACAACATTTCAATTTATACTGGGACTTCAACAAGATTTAATAGTTTGTCAAATGATTAAAAAGGACGTAATAATGCAGCATATCAATAGCATTGCCATTAAAAAACACAATCACAAACATACAGCTCTGGGAAAAAAGAAGACTTGAAACTGAAATCTTAATCAAAAAAGAAAATCAGTTTCTCTGGTTTTCGTATTTATAGGCATGTGGTTAAGCAAAATTAAGATTTTTGTTTATTCTATAAATTACTGATAACATAAATTCCACAAACAGTTTTATTTAGAGCCTTTCTTTGCAGAACATGCAAAATATTGTAAAAACAGTACAAAAAAAAAACAACAACCCTGATTTCAATTAGAGCTTTCATGAGTCTTGCATGCTCGCTCCCAGTCTTTCCCATTGTTGTTTGTGCAACTCCTGACACAAATTACCATAATTAGTGCTGGGCGATATATCATACTGCAGGGCTTGACATTAACTTTTTGAGACACTTGACCTTCGGACATGCACGTTTTCTTTTCACTTGTCTGGGCACAAAAGTCACTTGTCCGGGTAAAAATTTGTTTCTGAATGTCTTTACATCTTACTTTAGTTTATTTAATTTAGTTCACAGAAGAGATGTTAACATGAAATAACCGCCGAAATAAAAGGTCTTCTTTAGGAGTCATACATATTCCTAACAACTAATTTCCCTTATGTTTAAACGGAGGTTTAGACTAGTCTAAAAGTAAGAAAACACTTTGAAAAACAGTCTAAATTGACAACAATTTAATCAACAAGGTCACACATCGTCAGAAAAAATATATTGTGTATAGGTACAAGTCAAGAGCCATTTGAAACGGTTCAATCAATCAATTCAAAAATCTAATTGTATTTTGAATTTGCTGAAATGTGTGGCACTTTGCACCATGCATTTTGGATATTGCACATTATTTTTGATGGTTGTGGTCCAATGTGGATGTGATCATTTTGCGCCCGGCACTGCGTATTACAACTCAGTATATTCAATTAATTGTCGCAATCCTTTGCCTCCAACAAAGTTGCGTGGAAGGATATCCCGAGCAGTCATTGCCATTACGGCCTGCGTTCTTTTTTCAGGCCGAGCAGTGTCTGCAAGTTGGAGCGGTAAACAATGTCATATGGGCCCACTATCTAGACACTTTTTACTCAAAATACTGCCAAACGGAACGGCGCTGGTTTTACGAGATGTAACTTTTGTTTAGCTTGCCATCGTTTTCTCGTCGTTTTCTTTTTTTAATCCGCCGGTTAGCAATAAAAACCTAACGGATACTTGTTTTTGAAGCAACATTTCACAAGCAAGACCTGACATTTCAACATTTAAATTGTAGTTGTAGTTGTACGGCTCCGTTGCTTTTGTTCTTTTGATCGGACTGTGGAGCGGGGAGCCTGGACATATTAGGGATGGGCGTTTTAGGTCATATCACTATTCGAATATTCTATCAAAAATATTTCGGTTAATCGATTAACCAAAAGATAAAGATAATATGAAAAAAAACACATTTATTTTCTTTTCTCTCTCTCGCTATAGCACACTTGTAATGTAGCCTGAAGGGCTTCTGTGATCTGGTCGTCACTAAATAAACATATTCCTTTTCCAATTTCTGAATATTTCTTACTCATTGACACATTTGGACAGATTTTCTTTGATCTCTGAGCAGAGTCAGCGCTACAAAGCGCATGTGTTTTGTATCGGTGATCCAGCGCACTAGCATAAAGCGCTCTCGTGCCTTCAGTTGGCGCGCTGCCTGCAATTTTATACTACTTGTCTGGAAAGCAGGGAAAATGTGTCTAATGCATTGAAATTGTGCTTTTTCTTTCTACTTTTGACATATTTCAACGGCAGTGTGTGCACGTTATAAACAGTATGTAATCAAAATCGCTAATGAATAATATGTTTAACTTTAGGCAAAAACATAAATAACTAACTGCAGCTGTATTCGAATACCCACATCATTTCGAATAATTGAATATTCAAATAATCGTGCCCATCCCTAGGACATATCATGGGAAAATTTGTATTCAAATCGGTAAAATCGTTTGTTTTGTTGTAAGGACAATTTAACTTTTCCAGTGGGGCAAGTACATTTCTGTTCCACTTGTCCGAGAAAAAAAATCCACTTGTCTCGGACAAGCGGACAAACCTTAATGTCGAGTCCTGATACTGGTCACTATGATGATGGATGAACAATTTGAAATAATAATTATAATTGATAGAGGTTCTCACTCCCATCTTCATATGGGTCAATGACATGACCCCTACTTTTTCTGTCCAACTGCATTTTTTGCCTTTTAAAAAATGTCTAAACACATAAGACAACACATATCTAGTACCTTTCCCATATACGTACCCACTTTAACTTTTCCAAACCTTTTAGTTATTGGTAATTTTCTGTTTGAAGTGTCAAAATATCATGTGGTGCAACAGTCCAGCCATGACTTCTATTTGGAAAACTTGTTCAAAATTACTTTTAAATTATTGAGATGTATCTCCTGCACCATTTGGCATAATTTCAAACATGTTTTCTATTCATTGACAAAATTGCAAAGCATCTGCATTTATATTTTCATCATAATATACAAACGAATGTTGTCCGAAGACGTTCATTTTATGAGATATCATCTGGTGAGACCATCAAGAAAATGCCATTTTGGGATTTTTATTTTGAAAACAATTCAAGTACAGAAACTGACATCAGAAAGGTGCATGCCAAGGACCCAAAGAAACATCTAACAGGTTAGTAGGTCTTTCTCAAATATGGAAGAAATGCATATGCTTAACTGCTGCAATGTAGTTGCCACATCTGGATGTCATGTGGTATGACTTCAAAGAAACTATTAATATTAGGTTTTATCTGCAAATCTACATTTTTGATAAATTTGATAGTGGTCTTCTGGCGGAAGCAATAGAGCATAGGCGCTCAACAGTTAATGCCCTGCCAATTGGAGCAGAGAACGACATGCACCACATTCGCTTTGTCAGGGAGGGAGTTCCGGGAAAGAAGTTATAGAGCAAAACAAAGCTCAGGGCAGCTGAGAAGAGCATGTGATTGGAAAACGCGCTTGCTGATGTCGGCCAACAACTGAGAGTCCCATCGGAAATTGCAACAACCAACTTATGACCAGACTTATTACTCTGGTCCAACACACAGCAAATTGTTTATTTTATAGAGCTAACAGTCCCGTGGGAAGAAGCAATCGACGAGGCTTAAGAAAAAAAGAAACTCCGCTATAGCGAATTAGCAGCTGAAGCAGAACAGCAAGGTTGGAGAACAAAGGTGTGCCCTGTGGAAGTTGGATGCCGTGGATTTGTGGCAATATCAACTACCAAACTCCTTAAGGAGTTGGGGATCTGCGGCAAAGATTTGCGCCAGACCATAAAAGCTATATCAGATATAGCAGAAAGAAGTAGCCAGTGGCTGTGGCTGAAAAGGAAGGATCCTATTTAGGCATAAAAGTAAAGAACATCATGCTGAAAAACCAAGAAAGGATTAATCTCAGGACAAAGGTATAAAAGGTAAGTCTTTCCTGCAGAGCGTCATTTATCAAGCCTTCAGGAACAGAGTAGGGAAAGATTATCATCTTTTCAGGTGGTGAGTATCCCTGCAGAGTTGGCAGAAAGTCCCTGCAGGCATTGGGAATAGGGATGGGTATAGGGATATCTGCAGAGCGTCATATTATGCCTGCAGTAACAGAGTAGGGAAAGATTATCTTTTCAGGTGGTAAGTATCTCTACAGAGTTGGCATTGAAAGCCTGCAGGAATAGGAATTAGGGATAGGTATAGGGATATCTCTCAGTTTAATAAATAACTTTTATTTATTTATTTATTTTTAAATATCTGGCCGTGCTGAGAGCGGATATTGAGGGGGGTGGCTCTGAGACGTCATTGCTCACCGTTAAGCCTTCTGGAGGTGTCATGGGCTCAAATTAACGAAACATCTGGGATGGAGGGTGCCCACTTGAAAAGCCCAATGACATATCTGCTCTCAACCCCAGTACGT